>CM076584.1:1335313101-1335559627 GCA_034641835.2 Pinus albicaulis | reverse complement strand
GTTGTTCTAGTTCAAATTTCTTCCAAGCCAATCATCAAGCCATGAGAAGAAATTCAAAGTAACAAGAATCGACGAGGCTTAATATATGTCAACGATGACACCAACTTGCATATCCCAGATTATTCCAAGCCAGTTAAGTTCGTAAGTGTAGGATTTCTTGAACAAATAACCTCAACAAGTTCTGAGAAAGTTGCAGACAAACAGAAATGCATGCAACCCGAAGTTGAAGTCAGATCGACATGTTCTCATTGTCAAAGAACCGGTCATATGGAAGATCAATGTTTTGATCTTCATCCTTGTCACCATTGTAGCAAGCCCAATCATTCCTCAAACAAATGTTGCAACCAACAACAATCAGCCAGATTGAAGATACATTATGAATGGATCGATCCTTGGGAATGGTCATCCACAGTCAAAAGATTGTATCAGTTCTACAACCGAATACGATCACACATAGTGCAGCCAACAGTGAAAAGACAATGGTACTCTCATGCAGTTGAACGGGGGAGTACACCAGTGCAACACTCCTACACATGAAAGGGGGGAGTTCAGGAATACTTTTCAGAAAAAGTGTCTCTCCTTTCAACTGACAAAGGGGGGAAAATGTCAATGAAATTGACGGTGGTTTTCAGACTGAAAGTCTCGTCAAAACTAGCAAAAGCAGCTAGTGGGCAGCTTCCGTAGCCAGTGGGCATCTTCAACAGCCACTGAGCATCAAAAAATTCACCAGTGGGAAGTCGACAGCAAAGAAGCAGTGAACAGTTTTCAATATAACAAAAGCAACAGAGAGTTGTTTTTGACATCATCAGCCAGTGGGCGTTGAAAAAATTTTGTCAGTGGACAAAGAATGCTGATTTCACGCAAAAGACAGATAGATCCTTTTGCAACTTGGCACATGATGGAGTTGTCAAGCGAAATTCAGAGATGAATCAGACATGCAGCTGACTCATGTTCTCTTCAGATTGTAGTTTTTCAGCATCCGACTTTGGCAGTTTTTCAAGCAATGTTTTTGAGGATCAACATGAGAACTTGGAAGATGGTTCCTCGTTCTTATTTTGGATTTATCATTGAAGGGGGGAATGTTATCCTCTCTCATAAAACAATAATAAATCTAAAAATAAAATAAATAAATTAAATATTAAAAGTTAGGAATTTATTCCTAACTCTTCAGTTTGGGTTGTTCCTGTAAGATAGGAGTGAGTTTAGGTAGCTCCTATATTGGTGTGTGTTTGGTTGAGAAATTATCTCAACCAATGTGTCCAAGATAGCACACACTATCTTGAGACACTGTCTCCTCATCTATTTAATTGTAACACTACATTATTTTAATAATGAGAAAATATGTGAGGAAGCCGTGACACTGAAGCCTTTTCCGCCAATATTTTGTCTCTGGTTTATTATATGTGTTTTATGTATTTTATGAATTGATTTGATTTTCAATAAATAATTTCAATATTACTGTAAATATTTTAATATAAATTATTAAAATAAAGTAAAAGTTTAAATTTAATTAATTTAAATAAAAAATTAATAAATTTACCATTATAATAATTTAACAAATAGGGTATTTGTTAGCGAGATTTTTTTTTCTTTCAAAATTCTATTTATTTATTATTTTGTATGTTTTTCTTTCTATTTTCTTGACCTCTTGCCCATATATTCATGTGAAAGAAGTCTTTCTCAATCTCTACTTCCCTTTTCGAAAGCCTTGCTTTGCAATCTTTCATACCTTCTCAATGTTGTAGAACAAAGAAACAAACTCCATCTTGATTCATAAAGAAGGTTGTGATAAACACAAATGTATTTCTTAGGTTGAAGATAATTCATTTGAAGGTTTGTTCGCTTGTAAATTGGCCCCTCATTGGTCATTTCAAAGGTTTATAGCCATCTCCTCAAGCTATATATTATTGGATGTAGAAGAATTTGATGGAGATGATTAAAGGGAGGCTCCCCCATTACTTCTATTCCCGAGGTTATTACACCATTATGTTTGAATTAAGGGATGATACAAAACTTTTATTTTGTAATGGTCCATACTTGATGTGACCAAGAAAAATGAGTTGAATTATTGGAATTTAAAATTTTAATTGTAAGTGAATGTTCACTTAGAAAATCTTAGGTGGGTTCAACTCTCTAACTTACCCTTTTAATTACTAGAGTGACGACACATTTACAAGTATATATATATAAAATAATGCACATGTCCTTTTAACTCTCAATGAGCATAAAACGTCTAGCTTGTAAATCTTATCATATAAACTCTGTATCCATTAATCCTTACATCTAACACCTTTCACTCGTAACCACTATATACCCTTGATCCCTATAACTCCTAACCACTAAAATTCTATCGTTATTTAACCCTTAATATCTTACATCAATCTCATAAGTAATATTAATGCATATAATTCCTAATCTCCATCCAATAAACCCTATAACCCATAACATAAACCATAATAAGTATAACTCTAACTTCTATATCCAAGATATCATAACCCTTAAGCACTAGTGTAGATAACTACAAAAGACACTTAAATTCAAAAGACTTACCCCACAATTATTGTATCCCTTATCCTCCAAAATATTCATTTTTTAATCACTAGTAAGTAGAAGGCTTTGAACACTATAATCACTAACCCATATCATATTAAAAATATTATGACTTAAATGCTAATTGAAATACATGTAGCCCTTTTCCTTATTACCTTCTCCTTTGGTATATATACTAAGATATTTTATTGGCATATATACATATACCCCTCCCCTCTTTGGCATACTTTCATAGTTGGCTGTAACTACTAGCATCCATTTAAGTAGCTAACGTTTACCATATTGTCACTAAAATTTATAAGCTCTATTCTACATTTTTGATATGTAATAAAGAAAACTTTGAACCTTATTACTTCCATATTTGCTTAATTTAATGTGTGAGTCTTGACTTATTGCAATAATAATAGCTTGGGAATCATGTGATGGAGATCCATGATGTGTTGGGATGAAAGTAAGATGGCTTGTATCCTCCTACCCTCTCCACTCTTTCCCATGTACATGCACAGACTTCCCTTTCCAATTGTCTACTATCTTCCCATACATCCATAATGCTTCGTACTTGATTTATTATATTTTGAAAGACAATAAATTTTACAATTTTCATTACCAAGAATTAATAAAAAACTGTAACACATATTTTAAAAATATTAACTTATATAAAGTTTATATATATTTAAAAAACCTATAAACTTTATTATTTTCATTACCATAAACTAATAAAATATGTAACACTACTTTTATAATATTAGCCATATGCATTTTAATTTTTCTTTGAAGATGTAAGGGTGGCGACATTGAGGGGATTAATTTCTGATATTGGGAGAAAAATAATATCTACTTTTGCATAGGTATTAGGAAAATTTATTATAACATTATATAAAAGGCTTACTCACCATGTAAGGGATATTGATTGCAAAGGAGGAAATTGTTAAATTGTTTTAAATTGTGGGAGATTCCATATCTATCATCAAAGTCATGAATGCATTGTGATGCTGAAGGGAAAGAACCTAACAAAAATTATCATTTGGATTAAAAATGATTCCAATTTTCTTTTACATTCCTCCTATTTCCATGTCAAAAGACACCTCAACTATGTGGTAGACAAGTGGGCTAACATAGCTTCAAACCTTGATATTGGAATACTATTGAAAAATGGGGGTAGCACTACTTGTTATATCCCATAGCTCCAAGTTCATACTGATGGTTTCACATCATGTTTATTCTCTCACGAGTGAGCATGTAGTTCAACATTCCATCTTCATTAGTTTGGGAGATTGAAGGGCCCTTTATAGTACCTTAAGCATGTGTTCATTAATTTTTTTTTGGTTATCAAAGGAGCCCATAATATTGTGTGTTTCATCAGTGAAATAATGGAGTGTGTAGGTATTAGAATTTGGGATAACAATGTTGTTATGCATGTTAATTATCTTGGACCTCCCATCAACATTGTCTATGCAATATTAGGGCATAACCACATATGTAAATATTTGGTCTAAGGGGAATTTTCTAGCTTTTGGGGAATCAACAACAACTTATAAAATGCATGTCTCCCTATGATGATTCTCCACTCTCCATTCCCTCTCATAAACCTATAATTTGTCCTTTTGGGTTAGGCACATCGTGATTGGTTTAATAAATTTTAAGTGAAGGAGTCTAGCCATATTAGGCTATCTCCTTCCCTTCTCTGAGTCACTTATTTTCACTTAAGGGATCTCTTTAATTTTCAACCCTTCTATTTTTTCCATCCTTTATTTTGTATCTTCTTAAGCTTAGAATTGCTAGGAAACAATTAGGGAAGGCTACCTCAAAACTCTTGTGGGAAAATGCATAGAACGAGACACTGGTTCATCTTGAGGATTATCTAGTTTATGGTAACTCTTACTATTTATTGTATTCAAATAGTTGTGTATATATTTAGTTTGGTTCTATTTGGAATTTATCCTTAGGTTCAGGAACTATTAAAAATTCCAATGAAATTTCAAGGAAGTATATAAGTTTGTGTTCCTTAACCATATTGAATTTCTTTCCTCCTCTGTAGATCCAAAAAAGAATTCCCTTTAGAATACATAATCAAAATGGTTTCCTCATTACGGATTGAGGTCATATCTATTGAATAGGAAATCATCACAACATGGAAAAAAAATATTATCAATGAATTCAAAATAATCGTTAGAAGATGGAAAGAGATCATTCATTTTAAGAAGAAGGTTCTTTTGCAAGCCTACTCTAAGATCAATGAATTGGAGCACCATTGTATCATGTAGCATGCTGGCATTACGGAATTTTTTGGTTCAATAGAATCAAAGGATTGATTTGTTCGAAGCATGGGGGCTTCACTGGGAGAGTAATACTATAGCACGTGGGTTCATATTGGGGGGTATATAATGAGGAAAAAATGATATAATATATTGGGGGATATATAGGGGGTCAAGGGTTTTCATATTGGGAGGTATAAAAAATGGAGGTCAAAGTTAATGAAAAAATATAACGAGGCATAAAAAATGTTAGTGAAAAATTGGATACCTACAATATATAATGAAAGTAGGGGCATTTTAAACTTGGAAGGTTTATTGGGTTTATATTGGTAGGGGGTTAAATAATGTGATTTTTAGACGTATTTTACAGTATATACTCAAATTAAGGATATTGTTTCATATGTTATGATCACACGTGATATTTTATAGGTTTATTGAGTGAAGCCCCCATGGTTGGAAGCTAACAACTTGTTTAGAAAATTGACATTAAACCTTAATAATTGCCACTCGCCTCAAATGATCAGGTCAATCATATTAGGCCACACACTGAATGAGGGAGAGACTTTCTTCTATAAGGAGGATATGATAGGGAGTACACTTCTAATAATAATATTATAAGTTATAAAATTATTTTGTATTTGATGTATCGTTATTCAATATTCTCTAGAGATACTTCATCCTGGAACTTCACATTTGTATAAGATAACAAGAGTGATGAGAGTATCAAATAGGAGTGTTTTTTGTTATCCCTTAATCAAAGGTATACTAATTATACACATTTGAAATCCCATAGTTGTCTTGCATTTAACATAAGATCCATTGTATCAACTTGAGTAGGTATAATAAGAAAAGTGGTTCTTGGATTGACATGGATAAGGAGCATGTGAGGAAGTGAAATTGGAGGAAACTATGAAGAGATAAATACTTGATAGGACACCAAGGCCATAAGAGAAGTAGGATTGAGAGTTGCAATGATATGATACAATGTTGTTGATGACTAATTGGTGACTCAAATGGCTTATGAGTATTTTTTCCTGGTGTTCTAAATTTGATCCATGTGAATTTCAAAGGTGGCCAACTTCTCTAGAAGTTGTAACTTTGTTGAACTACTAACTATCATTGCTTTGAGTGGGTTTTATCATCCTTGGGTTCACACTATCAAAATGGTTTTTTCCTATTATGATTTTATTAGTCTTTTCACTTGTTATGTGTAGTGTTCCATAATCCAAATATTTTAAATATAAATTAGGTTTACAAGTATTATAAATTTAGTAAACTAGATTAAAGAGACAAGTAAGATGAGATATCTGAAATATACCCTCATATTATGATAATCAGGCTAGGTGCTCGAAACATAGTTTAAATACATTTTCAGGAACCTTTTTGGATCTAGCATTAGATATTCACCCAAGATTGGATGAGGACTTGCAAAGTCTCAGGTGTGGGGGAGACATTGTGCCTTCATTTTTAGGCCTTTACTACTATCAGAAATGTGATTTTTTCCATTTCCACTCCCTCTTATAGCCTATTATCATTCCCATTTTATCACAATCACTTGCATTATGGTCATCACATGCTAATGAGGTGTGGTATTGTGAAATCAAATGATTTTCCTTTATATTTAATGAGTTATTTGAGTTAGATATTTCTTTTTCTAATGCAAGTATTAAATCTTATAACCCTAGTAAAGATCTAGTAACTCAAATTATTAGTTGTTCTATCTATGCACACCCAGGGTGAAATATTCCACATGGTTTTTTTCTCTAGGTGGCTTGAGATGGCTCCTAGTTTAAACAAGGAAGGAAACAACTCATGGTCAATGCTCTAGTCAAACATGAGGTGGAAATGCATACAACATTGAATATTTAATCAAGTTTGAGGTTTTGGCAAGTGGCATTGATATTTTCATGCATGTCATGTCATGAAAATATCCTATGCCAACATATAAGCAGTTACCCATGTTAGTGGCAGTTGTATTTTTCAATGGCATTTTTCCCTACTCTTTTTTTGGGATGTAAACAATTAACAAGTTTATGCGTCCTTGGGAGCTATTCATGGTTTAATACACACTCCCCTATATTATATAATCTCTATAAAAACTAAAGTTCGAAGGTTAGTCTTTTTAATATTAAGGGATTGATCAAGGAAGCAATTAAGCTATGTATTGTAGAGTTGTTCAAATGGTCCAATATGAAGGCCATATGTTGGTGTATATTGTAGTTTGATGGCCAAACATATGTGGATCCATGATGAGTCTCTGCAAACTGTCTACATTCTAATTGTAATGTGAACCCTTGTATTCCTCTTTTAATACAAATGATATTATTTTAAGTTTTATTTAAAGGAAAAGTACTTATACTATAGTTTTCCTTTGCAGCGCAAGTTAGCAGGTAGGGCCCTATACCTAGTTTGTGTTACAAATTCATTTATTTCTTAGTAATATTATAGAGAATTAGAGAGACTTGTATTTCAATTTATGTTAGAAAAATCAATATTTTAATTCATAATCATTTTAGTTCTTGAACTTCCATATATCTTCATTGCAAAAGTAGGATTACCTATAGAGGTTACGCACTAGAGGTTGAAAAATGATTTTTTTTTTTTATAATAATTACAAAATTATTTGATGTGTTTGATGCAAACAATGTACTATGTTTGAAGCTCTTAAAGTGCTCTTGCAAACATAATTCTAGTTATCCAAGAAAGCATTAACATTTTACTTTCTTCTTGATTGAATTTTACCTTTTAATTGTAAAGTGTGGATTCCCCTACAAAAGTTAGGAACTAAAGGTTGAAGAAAAAAAGTGTTTCTTAAGGAATAATTGAACCATTTAATGTCTTTGATGCTAAACAATGAACTATGATTCGAGTATGTAAAGTGCTCTTAAAAACATAATCCCACATAGCCATTTAATTTTTAGTAAGATTGAATTTATTATTAGTAGCCTATCAAGAGATGAGATGGATCAAATTTGTAGAGGTGTGAATCTCTTTTAAAGTGGAATATAAAAAAAATGACTGTTTAAGTTGCATTTTTTAATGTATAAATAGATTCAACCCCTTGAAAATCTTGTTAAACACTTGGATTATGTAGAATACACAACTTAAACTTACAATTCCAATAAATGTTTGCGAAATTTAAAATCACTAAAATATATACCTAAAAAAAGACCAAACGTAGAATAATGAGAGTACTTGAAATCTTTTAATAATAATTTTTTTTATTGAAATATTTTAATCGAATTAAAATATTTTGTTATATATATATTACTTATATTGAAATATTTTTAAAAAATATAAGAACTATACATACTTAAAAAAAAATGAATACATACTATCTTTTTAAAAGTTGATATAAAGTTATGTTATTTCACATTAACATTTAAATATTTGATTTATCATTGAGAGTGAAAGTATTTTTTTTTCATTTTTTAGGTTGTAATGTTGAGGAGAAAGCAATATAATTATTAATATTTTATAACGCTTTTACTTAAAACTAACAAAATTTAATTTTTGTTTTTAATGACAAACCTAACGAAGCATAATAAGACTGAGATAATTGTTATTTTATAATACTTTTAATTGAAACTAATCAAATAGGTATATTTATTTTTGTTTTCAATTATATTTGATATTGTTTTTTATTTAAAAACTATTTCATTTTTATTTTAGAAGGGACATATGTCAACTTGAAATTCAACTTAAAAGTAATTACACATTTGCCTCACACTAGGGTATAAAATGCATCATAAAAGCAACAATAACTTTTAAAAGATTAAAGATTATTTTTAAAAATTTTCTAAAAAAATAATATTACATTTCTGAATGAATAATTTTTGATAAACTTTTAAAATATAAAATAAATTTTATTTAACTAAATTCTTTGAATAATAATTAGTAAATATTTATAATTATATTCTTAAATTATAAAAAAAAACTTATTTCAAATAAAGTGGTATGGTTCTTGATTTGTGTTTTAAATAGAAAACATATTAACCATGTAGCATTTATAAAATAGTTCTACTACTAATAATAATATGGTGTCAACTTTTCAACAAAATTACCAATTTTATCTAATAAAATATACTCATTCTCATTAAAAAAAAATTATATTTTTAAAATATTAATTATCTCTCGTTAAATTTGAATAAAGGATCTCATCATTAAAAATAAATAAGAAATCCCTAATTTAATACCCATCATTGAGTGAAAGCATTTATATTAAAGTAAAGTTAAGGTTGCCTCATGGGCCTATCAACTTTCGGTGTAGCAATGGAAGTTTACAAACATGTATCCCTTTATTTTTAATCTAACGGCAGGTATAGAAAGGGACCAGAAACATAATTTATATAAAACACGCTTATCAGCTATTTGTCGCAATTATCTATTTCACTCTGCATTTGTTCCTTTTCATAGGTAGAACACGCGGGGGACGCGAAAAGTATTTGCTTTCCTACAGGGAACAAATACTTTTTAGTCTATTGGCCCATAAATGCACCTGGAAAGTAACTGTCCACCGTTGGATTAAAAGTACACCATCCAACGGTGGGCATCTATTTCCCAGGTGCATTTATGGGCCAATAGACTGAAAAGTATTTGTTTCCTACAGGAAACAAATACTTTTCAGTGTATTGGCCCATAAATGCACCTGGAAAGTAACTGTCCATCGTTGGATTAAAACAAGTACACCATCCAACGGTGGGCATCTATTTCCCAAGTGCATTTATGGGCCAATAGACTGAAAAGTATTTGCTTTCCTTCAGTGTTTGCTTTCCTACAGGAAACAAATACTTTTCAGTCTATTGGCCCATAAATGCACCTGGAAAGTAACTGTCCACTGTTGGATTAAAACAAGTACACCATCCAACGGTGGGCATCTATTTCCCAAATGCATTTATGGGCCAATACACTGAAAAGTATTTGCTTTCCTACAGGAAACAAATACTTTTCAATCTATTGGCCCATAAATGCACCTGGAAAGTAACTGTCCACCGTTGGATTAAAACAAGTACACCATCCAACGGTGGGCATCTATTTCCCAAGTGCATTTATGGGCCAATAGACTGAAAAGTATTTGCTTTCCACTCACAGAGTCCGAAGAAACGGCCAAGGAAAGCCACTGGCTGACCCATATGCTTTAATCATTATATCGACAACGATTTCAATTAAAATAGACAATAATTTATTAAGCTCCCAGAAATGGACATCGCGACTCTCGCGAGTCGTGCCCTCTTTTTTCCTGCCATGTATTTTTGCATCGAACAGGAAAGAGCACGAATCATTATAAACGTCACATAAGCGTAGCAGTAGATCGATATTCTGGGAGGAAATTTAGCATTTTCTCAACGAAATCATTAAGATTTTCGGGTGTAACAGGACTTAATTTTGGAAGTCCCTGCAAATGACTGTGAAACAAATCGCAAAAGAATCTTGAAATTTTATCTTTTCTTTAAAGATAACCCCCGACCGGTCACCAGACACCGTCACACCCTGAAAAATAAATGAAATGCCGCTTTCTGACAAAAAAAGTGTCCAATTTCAAGCTTCCCGAACAAGAATCCAACTGCAAAGTTCCTGGTCCCAGTGCTTTGTGAAAACGGCCATGTGGAGGTCCCGTGATCGATCCTGGGTTTGGGACCGACTTTTATTAGAGTAGTTTAGTCATGTGTTTTTAAAAAATTGTAAATTGATATCTGGATTGGTTATGATGGGTAATAGACAACTCTATTTTTGCTGGTTTTGACTCTGTGACCATGTAAGAGAAATCACAAGTTATTTTTATTTTTCATTTTGAAGGATTTAAGTTTTAGGTGGTTTTGTTATGAAGTTTAACAATGAAAAACTCATTGCATAAATATTTAAAAATCATGGCATCAAAATGATGATATCAACCAGGATGAACATGAGCCCCTGAAAATGAGAAGGTAAATATAAATATGAGAAAGTGTAATATGGTTAATTGGGTTTCTCATGAATAGTGCCCACTAGAACCACTGTTTGCCCTATTATGTCTTATGATTGGATAAAAAGGTAGTAAGACAAAAGTTAATGTCTTTGTGAGCACTAAAACAGGAAAACTATGTCTTATGATTGATATATAGATTGGAAAAATTAATTTCTTACTAAAACATGAAGACTTGTATAAAATTTTTGGTGGATATTTTTATTTGCATCTTGTTCATGCCCATTTTTTATACAAATGGTAAATAGGTTATTTTATTTTATTATTATTATTATTATTATTATTTTCAGGTTAGTTGTATGATATTTTGATGGGTTGTTGGTTATCATTTTCTTTTTTTCCTTGGATCTTGTTCTTATAAATAATAAAATATATAATTATAAATAATTTATAATTATAAATTAATAATAATAATTAATTAATAAATAATTAAATCAATTAAATAAAATAAGAGATATATACCTATATACATATTATTATCATTATTGGTTAAATAACTAACTAATAAATAAATTAATTGATTAATTAGTTGAATAAATTTATTAAACATTTTATTCTAAAATTAAAATGTAACGAGCTGTTATTATTTGTTATAAAAAATAAAAAAATAAATATTTAAAGTCAAATTCGCTGTTATCCTAATGGTTAGTTTAGTCATTTCTACATCTATTTAAACTTAATGTCCTGACCTGATCTCTCACATAGTCTTGATGATGAACCACACTGGTTGGTTATAAACACGTAGACCATGTTCCATTGCATGTGATTATTACTGAAAGATTTCTACATCTATATGATGGATCACAAAAGCTTAGATTCCAAAAAAAAGGCTATTTTTTATTTAGAAGGATTTTAGTTTTAGGTGGTTTTGTTATGAAGTTTAACAATGAAAAATCATTGCACAAATATTTAAAAACCATGGCATCAAAATGATGATATCAACGAGGATGATCATGAGGGCCTGAAAATGAGAAGGTAGATATAAATATGAAAAAGTGTAATATGGTTAACTGGGTGAAGCTGGGATCATTCTCATCAATAGCCCCAAGTTGAACCACTATCTGCCCTACTGTGTCCCATGATTGGATAGAAAGGTGGCAAGAAAAAAGTTAATTTCTTTGTGGGCACTGAAACAGGGAAAAATATATATTTACGGCAAAATACTACCCTTGCTCTATTGTATTTTTTCAAAATGTCCATACGTAAATGAATAGTAGTCCCAATTTTTACTAATTTATGTTTTATTTTGATTTAAGAATACTTTTGTAGATCGTGCTTTGTGCTTTTTTAATTAGATCGTTATTGTCCTTAAATCTAATTGTCTCTTTTATTTTAGGAATATATATCTTTCAAGGATGCTTAGATTGATTTCATGGTTGTGCAACTTTAACTTTCATGCAAAATTAGCTACTTTCATGTTTAGTATTATTCACCTTGGTAGTTCTATATTTTAAAAGAAAACGTTGTTTCAACTGTGGCTTTCAATTTGGTCTTGTATTATTTTATAAAAAACATATTGCATTAGATTTGAACCAACACTAAGACAAGGTGAAGTGTAACAATGATGATATGAAAAAAACTCCGGCTTTCAATTTGGTCTTGTACTATTTTATTAAAAACATATTGCATTGGGTTTGAACAAACATTAGGATAAGTGAAGTGTAATAACTATGTATATGAAAAAAACTCAGTAGCAATACTCATTTGTATTCAAATCTACCCGTGTAAATTAAAATATTCAAATTTTAATATGCACCATGTAAACGTATAGATTCAAACCAATTGTAACACTAAGTGAAGGGCACTTTTAAGACATTTTTTTAAGATAATAGAAATCTTTTGTCTTAAAATGTCACTTTTTATTTTAGTTAGTGTAAATTAAAATTTATTATCAATTAATTGTCTTAAATATAAAGTTTAAGAAAAAAAGAGTTTGAGACAAAAAAATGTTTTAAGGCAATTTTATATTTAAGACAAAATCAATTTGAGACAAAAATATTTTAAGTCAAATCTTTATATTTAAGAAAAAAACAGTTTAAGACAAAATATTTTAAGACAACTTTATATTTAAGACAAAAACAGTTTGAGACAAAAATATTTTAAGAAAAAACAATTTAACACAAATATTTTAAGACAAAACTTTATATTTAAGACAACAATCATTTGAGACAAAATTATTTTAAGACAAAATTATTTTAAGACAAACCTTTATATTTCAGACAAAAACAACTTGAGACAAAAATATTTGAAGACAAAACTTTATATTAATACAATGGCCACTTAAGACAATGACAATTAAGATGAAATTCATTTAAGACAATTAACAATTAAGACAAAACCATATCAATTGAAGACAATATTATCTAACATAACTTGGCACCCTAAGTCTACCAACGTGCAGGCTACTACTGTCTCGTGCCTATATCAAGGTTGCTATTTCACTTAGCATTCATGTTATCTTCTATAAAGACAACAATTTGTTGGGCTCTTCATTTTAGTGGGGTAGATGACTCTAAAGAACGTGACAAATTTTCCTCGCAAGATTTCTCAGACATCAATCCCTCTTATGTCCCTTCGATCTCTATTTATATGATTAGAGACAACTTGTATGTCGTTGCATTAGACACTACTACACGAAGGGTGCTTTTAAGACAAAAGAAATATTTTGTATTAAAATTTTCGATATGAGGCGCCAGTAAAAAAAGGTAAAAGTAAAGGATTAGGGGTTTGTCTTTATGTTGTTGATGGGTTCTTCAGGAAGAAGAGCGACGCAAGCAAAAAATAACTGATGGGATTTAGGGCAATGGAGGCCGACAACATAGGTGCTTGGTGAGAGGAGCGATGGAGGCACTTTCGTTGAACATGGATAGGTGGTAACATAGTTTGAGTACTTTTGGGGGTATCCATCAATAGTGTTTTAATTTGTGTTTTTTGACTATTTCATTTATTTTGAACGCTACTTCTATCTATTGGTTGCTGCTATCAATACATTGTTGTGCTGAAACTTCTGACGGTCATCGAAAACATGGATTAGATTCACTTAAAGGATGACAGAAACAAATTACAGAATATCCGTTGGTAGACAATATGCCTACTTAAAAATATCTATGACAACTTTAGCGAGAAGCATACGCCGAGGATAAAAGATAGGATTGTGGAAGCATTAGTCACAAAATTAACAAGGGCGGTAATTTTGGTTGTAAGTGTGGAGGTAGATGGATTAAATGTAGCATTTACTGATGCAATTACTGGTGTTGTTTGGTGCAATGCATCTAAGCATAATTATCTGAGCTAGATTTAGTTTTTATCTTGATTCTGAATGATATCAGGGATTTCTACTAGTTCTTTTGTTTCAAGGTACACCAATAAGAATTTATTTTCCACTCTAGTTGTTGGTATACTCTGTGGTCTATCTAAAACACATAAGCTGGTTCTTTACATTATCTTTCTTCTTAACCTTTTCTCCTGTGGATATTCCTACTCCTTCCCTGGTTTGGGAATGGTCAATCAAGGGATTCTCAAGGATCTTAACTACTACCTGTTGTTCTTCTCTATGGTCTATCCGAGACATAATGGCTGGTTGTTTTACATGGTATTTCTTCTAAACCTTTTCTCCTATGGATATTCCTGCTCCTCTCTAGGTTGGGATTGGTCGGTAGGAGGATTTTCAAGGATCTTTACTGCTACGTAAGTGAATTAAGGTAACATATTTAATTTTTGAATTCGATCACGAAGGAGTCTCTTGGGGTAATTAATTGGTTTGGGGGGGTATTTATTTTCCAAGTTGGCCATTGATTATATGAGTGACAATCCATTAATGGTTTGAGTCGTCAATGAAGATCTTTGTCGATTGTGTGCTTGATTAGATTTTATGAAGGAAATTGGTCAATGGTGATTGGCCAGTATATTTTATTTGAAGGGGTTTCCTAGTGGATTGAGGTGGTGACAACCTACATCGAGTTGTGTCAGTAATTGATAAGTGACATTAATTTACCTTGTCTACATATTTTATCGAGGTTTTTTAAAACACTACTACATAAGGTATTTTTTAGTAATTCTCTTTACTTTGGTGCACATATAGGCGAGATTACAGAGTGTCGGTGGTGTCCATTGTACAACTGGACTTTACATCTATCAGTAGGATTTCACTTGATACTGAAGGAAACTGGGGCAGTGATGTGCCATTACTCGATGTGTTAGTACATGCAACTAGTGAAGCGGAGAGTCGTGGCTACCCGAATTCAGGAGTCTATCCCTTTGGACATCTCCTGTACATGCAACTATACATGTGGATTCGAATGTTTCAGTATCCCCACTGGTTATTGAACCCAATGTCATAATCCAAGGACAATGTTTTTCCATCATTCATGGAAAAAGAAGGAAGTTAATTAAGGTTGATCTGGATTATCAGAAACTCATTTTTAATTCTGATGTTTTTTGGGACCAGGTGGTAGGATTACAACAACAGGATTTGATGGATAAGTGGTTTTATCTGTGAATGGATGGCTCTCAGATGGTGTCCTAGGTTAAAGAATATTGGTACCCTATTCTTAAGTACTCTCCTCTTTTCAAAATTTTATAAAATCAATTGGTATGCTTCCACTTTATTAATGATAGAAATGTTGTGAAGATTTTGGGATCATATTGGGTTCATGGTTGTGGTTTCCTCTCTTTAAATCACTAACATGTGGGATTTGATCCATACCTGGAATTGCCACGAAATAAATTGGTTTCAAGCTAAGTTCCCTCACTAGTACATATGGTCAATTTTCTGACACTTTAGTTCCGACAGTGTCAGAAAGTTCCCAACTTTTTCTCAATTTTTTTAATCCCGCCAAAAAGCGTCGAAGAAAACGTCGAACTTGGGACAAACCTCTCTAAACGTCGGACTTGTGACGAAAACGATCCCAATGTCAGAATAGCGACGGAACGCTCCAACTGTCGGTATTGCAACGAAACGCTCCAAACTGTCGGTCTTGCAACAAATTGCGACGAAAATGCTGCCAACGTCAGAATAGCGATGGAAGGATCAAACCGTCGATATTGTGATGAAAAGATCCAAATCGTCAGTCTTGCAATGAAGCCCTCCAAACCATCGGACTTGCGACGCATGTCTCCAAATTGTCGGGCTTATGACAAAATACTCCCAACCATCAGATTTGTGACAAAAGTATCCAAACCGTGTGAGTGTCAGGTCGGGTCAAGTCGGTTCAGGTCAGGTCGGGTTGTGTCAGGTCAGGTCGGGTCGGGTCAGGTCAAGTCATGTCGAATCGGGTCAGGTCAGGTCGGTTCGTGTGAGGGCGCCCAAGGAAACGTGTTTGGGCAGGTCGGGTCAAGTTAGGTCATGTGTGGGCACCCAAGCAAACATGTTTGAGCGGGTGAGGTTGGGTCAGGTGGTGTCATGTGAGGGCGCATGAGGAAACACGTTCGGGTGGGTTGGGTTGGGTCAAGTCGTGTGAGGGCGCCTAAGGAAACGCGTTCGAGTGGGCCAGGTCGATTTGGGTCAGGTTGGGTCGTGTGAGGGCACCTAAGGAAACACGTTCGAGTGGGTCAGATCAGGTCGTGTTGCATGAGGGTGCCCAAGGAAACATGTTCGAGTGGGTCAGGGCGGGTCAGTTTGGGTCATGTGAGGGTGCCTAGGGAAACGCGTTCGGGCTGGTCGGGTCGAGTTGGGTCGTGTGAGGGCGCGTAGGGAAACGCATTCGAGTGGGTCATGTGAGGGTGTTCGTATTAAAAATGCTAAGTTGTGACTACCTATGTGCCTTGTGCACACTTGTGCGATGCGTTTTACATTTTCTCTCTCGTGCCTTCGTTCGGGCAGGTCGGGTCGTGTTGTGTGAGGGTGCCACATGAAACACGTTCGGGTCAAATCGTGTGAGGGAGGTCGTATCAATAGATGTAGACTTTATTTGTAATATAAATTTCCTTTATTTTAAAAATTTTGTCTTCTAAATATTGACTACATCTAAGATCCGTATATTTTGGACATGCTTCCAAGTTTACGAACCTGGATTGATAATAAAATACTTGTGTTAATTTACCCAGTAAATTGACCCAACAGTTCTGTTGGCCTGTGACCACACACAAAGTGGAGAAGGAAAAAGGAAGGGAAATCCTAACTGTCAAAGAGCTTCAAATGAATCTATCTTCTTTTTAATTTAGTTGAAAGAGGAAAGTGTCGTTGAATAAGTGATATGGTGAGCGAAATCCTTACTGACCTGATTCATTCAATATACCCCCCTTCCTACCCTTCATTTGTCCTAATTCTGAACTCCAACGTTCTAAATACCATTTATCCCTTTTCATTTTTATTTTCCATAAGTCATTCCCTATTATTTCATGACCGCACACTCAAATTTCTTTTCGCATCGGCCAAATCCCAAAATCCTTTAATTGTTGTCTCCTACAAACCTTTAGAAATGCGATATGCGATGAAGTGGGACCTGTTCACCCGTGGCATGCATATAAGCCTTTCCTTTTGCCCGCACTTTGCAGCCTGCAGGTTTATAACCTTACCTCTTAAGACTTATGTCAAACCTCGTTTTTCCTCCGATGCAATGAAGCAGGACCCTCCATACATTTTCTGCCTCTTTCCGCTTTAGCTTTACACTTTTCCTTTTCACCGCTATGTCATTTTTTTACCTTTCTGCTTTCCCAATTTCCACAATTTCTTTTAAAGTGGGGCCACCCCTCCACGTCACCCTTTGTTCCCCGCCCTCCATCGCAGATCGCATATTATAACCTTTCACATCGCAACTAAAACTTAAAACCTGCAATTGCTGATTTGTGATATATCGCATCGCATTTGTTTTAACTTACCTTTGAAGTGCCCACAATATATTTTATTTAACTTGCGATGCGACAGTTGGTCCCACCACATCAACTCCACACCCCACTTCACATCTGTTTCCAATACATATCACATATCATAACTCCGCCGATTGCAGTGGGCTCCATTTCTCCCTGACACATCGTCCTCCAATCAACGCAAATCGCACTTCGCAGATTTAAGAGTTTACCTCCGTGCTTATAAACTAAAACTTAAAGTTTGTGATTTCGATGTGGTAGGGTCCCACCTTCCCTCCACGTCACTTACCTCTCCGTCTCGCTTCGCACTTCACATTTTTTGGTGTTTACCTCCTCCACACTTATAACAAAAACTTAAAGCTTGTGATTTGTGATGCAGTTCGGTCCCACCATACCTTTCACCATTTCCATTTGGTCTTCGCACATCCCATCACCGCTAAGCCCTTTGCATCTCTTCCTCACTTCCGCTTCACCTCGATGCATTCGACGGTCCTTAACATGTTTCGGACCCCCCCGGCCTTCGAACTTTAACCATGGGGGGGGGGGGGCATCTGAAATAATCGGTATCCATTACCACCGACTCCTCTACGTGTCTTTCTCTCATCATTGCGCACCCTCCCCCCCCCGTCCCCCTCCGATATCGCTTACCACTTAAGACCCCCTCTGAAATCCAGCTTCCAGTTTTCAAATACAGCAAGAGTTTTTGGTAGAGCACGCGGTTACGGTTTATTCAGTCCCTCCAAGAGCTCCCCACTAAAGGGTTCAACACGTATAGCACAACTGACCGTTCTACAACGGGATGTGGAAATCATGAGAGTTAGGGAGTGGAGGATGCCAAACAATAGATGAAATTACATAATGAAGGTCGGACCACTCGCCTGTTCTCAGCCACTTCTCACCACTCCTTTGAAGATTCTGGAATTTGGCCTCCCTGGCTAACTGTTTTGTTTATTTTTACTGTTAAGATAGTGATGTTTTGTTGGTAAAATCCTGATTTTACCCAATTTTTATTTTTATTTTTCTGTTGCAGGAGTGATTGTTTGATGCACGCTTTGATAGTTTGTTATTTTGACCTGTGTGGGTCGATCATGATAGAATATTCGATCGTAAAACCTCAAAGAGAACTCTATATGTAGGTTCTAAGATGAAAGAAAGGTTCTGGAATTTTGAAGAAATCTGCTATACTTTTGTATGATTGTGCTCCCTGTGCCCCGAGACACATATTTGGGAGAGCTGTTTAAATTTAATATGAATACAGAGTTGATATTTGGATTCTAGATGGAGCAATGAGTAGTATGTATATGTTTCCTTCCGTTATCAGTAATCTCCTCTTTATGTGTAATCATCTTTCAATGCTATTTTGCTTTGATGATTCGTGTAATGTAGCTGTCGGTGGTTTGCAATTTTATTCATGAATTCGTGTCTGCATAACGCTCATGTATTAAGCTTGTTGCACTTCCTTAATTCACGCTCGACGAACCTCTGTTATTGTCCATATCTCATTCATATCCGTTTTCTCTGAGTTCATAGTAGATAGATTATTAAATCTCTTAACCTGTCTCTCACGGGTTCCTTCTCCGTTCTCTCTCAACTCCTCTGCGTATTTTTAAGATCTCTACTCATTGTTTTATACTTGGCCCATTTAAAAGCCATCTTCCCTCCACGTCACTTATTTTTTAAAAATAATATTTAATATTTATAATTATATTCTTAAATTATCAATAAAACTTATTTCAAGTGGTATGGTTCTTGATTTGTGTTCTAAATAAAAAACATGTTTACTTTGTGACATTTATAAAATAGTTCTACTAATAATAATATGGTGACAGACCTTCTACAAAATTACCAACTTTATCTAATATAATGTACTTATTCCTATTTAAATATATATATATATTAAATACTAATAGTTATTTAAATTTTGAATAAAATTTTTCTATCAATTAAATAAAAAAAATCCCTAATTTAATACCCATCATTGAGTGAAAGCATTTACATTAAAGTAACCTCCTGCGCCTGTCAACTTTCGGTGTAGCAATGGAAGTTTGCAAACATGTATCACTTTATTTTAACTCATACGGAAGATGAAGAAAGGGACAAAGATATATAATTTATATAAAACTTTTATCAACTATTTCTTTTTTTTTCACAAGAGAAAAACTTTTATCAACTATTTCACTGTGTATTTGTCGCTTTTCACAGGTAGAACGAACACGCGGGGACGCTGTCGCATGCTACCTTCAATTTAATTCCATGCCTTCAACTCCCCTCTGGACGGAGCGGAGGCATGACGGACGTCAGACGTAACCCAGTATTTGTCTTCCTTGGTTTTCCAACGACAATTTCGATAATGGATGTCAACGTCCGTCTGTACAGAGAGACGAAGAGGTGGGACCAAACCACTGAAATTAAGTAATTTGTTAATGGGCATCAAATGAGTGATTGTTAAATTTTGCAGCCTAATTATTCAACTTAGATTTTGGCATGTTAATTATTTAACTTAAAAATTTGAGTTGTTTTTAAGTGAAGTTTTAGAGTTTTTATGGATTTTTGGTCTGAATTTAATAGAAATTTTTGTGGTGAAATCTTGATTTGTATTGTTTAAATTGGTTTTTTTTATTATATGTACGAATTCAGCACCCTCAAAAATTTATTGAATATTTCAATTGTGCACAATACAGGCATCAAACTTGTTATTTCAATAAATCCTCACCCTATCTTAAAAAACTAGAAAATAAATCAAATTTATTTTCAAAATATAACCATTATTTTCCTTAAAAAAATTAGAAAATGAATCAGAATATTTTTCAAAAAATAACCATTATTTGCCTTAAAAAATTCGAAAACTAGATAGACTTTGGACTTTTTTTTAATTAAAAAAAACTAATGGTGGAAACGTCCGCCTTTCAAAGCTGCTTCCTTTCCACTCAGAGAGTCCGAGGAAACGGCCCAGGAACGCGGCTGGGTGACCCATGGTCCAAGGTTTAATCATTATATCCACACCAATTTCAATTTACATACACAATAATTTATTAAGCTCCCACAAATGGACATCGCGAGTCGGGCCCTCTGTTTCCTGCCATGTATTTTTGCATCGAACAGGAAAGAGCACGAATCATTATAAACGTCACATAAGCATAGCAGTAGATCGATATTTTGGAAGTAAATTTAGCGTTTTCTCTACGAAATCATTAAGATTTTCCGGTGGAACAGAACTTAATGACTGTGAAACAAATCGCAAAAGAATCTTGAAGATTTATCCTTTCTTTAAAGATAATTCTGGACAAATTAGAAAATAAACCTGAAAACTTGTCTAAGAGTTGAAAATTTAACCAGAATTTCCGCAACTTGTCCCGAATTTTCTTTATTTTTCAATCAAATTTGAAAACAAAATAAACGGAGTTGTCTTTAGTGAGACTTTTTGAAGTTTCAGGTGCCGGAATCCAGTGAAAATTTTTGAGGTAAAATTTTGGTTTTTGTTATTCAAACTTGTTTTTTGACTCTATATATGGATTCAGCACCCTCAAAAACTTTTAGGGCACTTCCATTGTGCAAAGTTAACAATCAAACTTCTCTTTTCAATAAATTCCTGTCGAAATTTAGAGAAATTACACCTTAAATAGTCATCTTAAAAGCCTTCAAAAAGTCACACTAAAGACTACTCGTCACACTAAAGACTACTCGAAAATAAACCAGGCAAAAGAAAACAAACCTGGATACGTGTCTGATTTGTCCGCCTTCTAAAGCTGCTTCCTGTCCACTCACATAGTCCGAGGATACGGCCGAGGAACGCCACTGGCTGACCCATGCTTTAATCATTACATCGACAATAATTTCAATTTAAATCGACAATAATTTATTAAGCTCCCAGAAGTGGACATCGCGAGTCGGCCCTCTTCTTCCTGCCATGTCTTTTTGCATGGAACAGGAAACAGCACGACTCCACGAATCATTATAAACGTCACATAAGCGTAGCAGTAGATCGATACTTTGGGAGTAAATTTAGCGTTTTCTCAACGAAATCATTAAGATTTTCCGGTGGAACACGATTTAATTAAATTAAGTCCCTGCAAATGACTGTGAAACAAATCGCAAAAGAATCTTGAAAATTTATCTTTTCTTTAAAGATAACCCCGCGCGGTCACCAGACACCGTCACACCCTGAAAAATAAATGAAATGCCGCTTTCTGACAAAAAGATCGTCCAATTTCAAGGTCCCCGAAAAAGAATCCAACAGCAAAGTTCCCAGTCCCAGTGCATTGAAAAAACGGCCATGTGGAGGTCCCGTGATCGATCCTGGGTTTGGGACCGATTTTTGCGTCATTTTGCTGTTAAGGTAGGTGCCTTCTGGTGCACCAGATTTAGTAATGCGCTAAATGGATCCTCTCATTTTCAAACTCTCATAAGTAATTGGCCGAAAGTTTAGGAAACGACAGATCACATCCTCATTTCCTGTCCTTTTGTGCAACAGCAGTGGCAAAACTTGGAAAACCTGTTCAGGCAAACGGACAAAGACAACACCAGCATAATCGAGACAATCAGGAAATGGCAAAAAGGTAAATTTCAAAGCCAAGTGGTTAACAGAGCATGGAACCTCTGCTTTGGATTCCTTATATGGAACACATGGAAAGAACGGAACAACAGAATTTTTAAAGACATAAAGCTTCCAATACAACAAATCTGGCAACGAACCATTGAGAATATTCGAGAAACCATCCTTAGTGAAAGCTGGACAGACGAAGATTGGAAAGTGGCAGGTGTTGAAGTACAAATTCTTGAATATCTAAATCTGACACCCCAAATGCTCTATAAACACTTATGGAAGTTCAGACCACCAAGAGAAACTACCGAGGATCATTAGGCACCACCTCAACCAGGGTTCATTAAGTTAAATTTTGACGGAGCCTCTAAAGGCAATCCGGGCCAGGGAGGAGCAGGGGGAATCTTTCGCAATTCGCAGGGGAATGTATGCCGGTTTTATGCTTTAGACCTGGGACATGCAACGAACAATGAAGCGGAACTAACTGCAGTTCAACAAGGTATTATCATAGCAATCCGTGAAAATTATCATAAACTTATAATTGAAGGAGACTCCGCCCTTGTAACAAATATTCTCCGGAAATTGCAACAAGGAACACCGTGGGAGAAAATAGCCCAAAGCTGGAGGACAGCAGGTCTCATTCAAGAAATAAGTCACTTGCTGAAGAGGATTCACTACATGGTGCCAACGCATATCAGGAGGAAAGGAAATGCTGTTGCAGATTACCTTGCAAATTGGGGATGCAAGAATAATGATAGAGCTATCGATGCTCGGCCCATAGATGCAATTTGGGAGGTTGAATTATATCCCCTACAAGTGATAGTAGATAAGGATCTTCATCTCCCCGATCGGGGTGAAAATCTGGCAAACAGGACAATCGGTGGCAATCTCATGGCACACCGCCCTACGGACAATTAATAGCTATAATGATGCACCGCCAAGTTCGATCAGTAGTTTGGGTGTTCGCATGTGTTAGTGCAATTATGAAGAGAGCTTGCCCTGCTGGCCTGTCAGCGCCCGGGACGGATGGTAAGTTTAAGGTAATTTCTTGGCCTCCCTCGCCCAAAAATCTCATGCAAAGCTTACAGAGCTTACTGCATGCAAAAGCTTGGGAGCTGAGGAGGGAGAGCGCTCACCTTGTCAATTTTGCAACTGAGGCTAGGTACGTATCTGTTTCTGTCCTCATTTCCATGAATCATCTTTTGCATAGTAGGAACTGGCTTGAGATCAGTCGCCTTGCTTGGAATTTAATTCGGTTTCTTTGGTCTTTTGCACCACCGAAAAACCTTGTCCACCCCTGTTTTAGGGACCCTTGCCCAATTCTTAATTTCTGTAGAAGTAAGACCATAACCATGAATAACCATAATATGCGGGAAGTTTTAACTCTACGGTATCCCCCTGATATAATGACCCTCTTACAACCCTGGCCTTCGGTCCCTTGGTTAAATTTCAGTGTTAGCACCAGTCGTGCGATACCTCTGATCCTCCTTGGTAAGGTGGGTTCGCAAAGTGATGCTTTTGGTTTAATTACTAGTGGTCTGGAGTCTGTTATAATTTTGGAGCCCAATGTTACAATGGGTTTGCAAAGCCCCTGTAGTTGGCTGCTCAGTTTATTGGCGCCATGCATGGTATACGCTCTTGCATCTAGACTTTGTTGTAGACGAGCGCAACCTGGTACTCATGCTCCTAATCATACTGCTCTCTTGCTAATCAGCTGCCTTGTGTCTGAGGTCTACATTTTTCATGTCTCTGATTGGATTTTGGAAATGCATGGTAATGAAAGCAGAGGATCTATCAGTACTCCGGTTATTATTCCTGTTATTACTTCTATGTCTGTTCTACTGAATAGGACCAAAATCAGTATGGGGAAACGCTGTCTCCGTTCTGATATAGCCAAGGGAAAGCAAAAGATCCAGAATGAACAGGTGCCAGTGAAAAGAGGAAGAAAAACTAACAAAGAACATTTGGAAAATCTAGTACTGAACTACATTGTAGGCAATGCATCTCCCACCCGCAATCAAATTCGTGGTTGGGAAAGAGAACTACAGATAAACCCTGAAGACAACGAAGCTGCTGCTGACATCCTTGATTTCATTCAGGATCCTGGCAATACTCGCGGATGTTTTACTTTATTTAACCAAACCATTCACACATATTGGTTAATGAAATGTCTTCTGACAAAAGCAATACAGAGTGCACACCCTCCAGAGTACAAAGTTCAGCCAAAGACAGAACTGTTCCTCAAAGATCTGTTGGAGAATATTGACACCAACCTGCAGCATATTAAATTTACCCAACATCAAGCAATTCAGAGATTGGATGACAGGATGGGACGATTGGAGAAACTGCTCCAGCACATGCAACAGGTTGATATGCCTGGGTCTCATGCCAATGACCCAGCCCCGGTGTCCTCTTCAGATGGCTAGTTCTTCCTAGTTTTCTGTTTTATGGTTTTTTTGAAAGTTTGTGAACTTAGTTTACGTGATAAGCTTGAACATGTTGAAACAGTAGGACAATTAGCTCATGCGCTGTATAGAAGAATGAGACAATTTCAATTTTGGCAAGCTTTTAACGCAATTAGATGGCCAACAGACCTGGTTTCCTGCGAGCAGTTTGAGGCCAAGGATGTTTATTATACTGTAACCTGTCTTTTACATATAAATAGAAAATAGAAAGGTACCACCTAATTTACAAAAAAAAAAAAACATTTATGAATGCTCTAAAAAAATCTTTGATAAGATTTTGTTTAATTCTGAATCGATTTAGATGGTGAAAATCTGGTGACATTTTTAATCAATAAATTTTTTAAATATAAAATATGCAGGTACCTTAAAATCGTTTTAAAAATTTTAATTTGTGAATTATAAAAATATTATCTCAAAATTTTAGAATATTGAAAACCATATCCATAATGAAATACTAAGTACCTTAATTTGTATACATAATTTACAGCCGGGACTCTATTACAAACATTTTGATTAGTTCGGAAAAACATAACGGTGGGAATCCGAGATTATCTGACACGGAACTCCACCGCTATCGTCAATTTCACCATGTCATGTTGTGGGGCCCTGATTTTTTTTGGGGTGGGTAAATGTCAACTTTAAATAATAACAAAGGCAATATAGCATTTAAGGGATGTGGATGTTATGTGTTTTAGAAAAATTGTAAATTGATATATAGATTAGAAAAAATAATTTTTTTTTGCTAAAAGATAAAGATTTGCATAAAATTTTTGGTAGATATTTTTATTTGCATCTCGTTTATGTTTATTTTTTATCCAAATGGTAAATAGGTTATTTTTTATTTTGAAGGATTTTAGTTTTAGGTGGTTTTGTTATAAAGTTTAACAATGAAAATCATTGCACAAATATTTAAAAGTCATGGTATCAAAATGATGATATCAACGAGAATGATCATGAAGGCCTTAAAATGAGAAGGTAGATATAAATATGAAAAAGTGTAATATGGTTAAATGGGTCAAGCTGGGATCATTCTCATCAATAGCGCCAAGTTGAACCATGATTGGATAAAAAGGTGGTAAGACAACAGTTAATTTTGTGGGCACTAAAACAGGAAAAAATATATATTTATGGTAAAATACTACCCTTGCTCTATTTTATTTTTTCAAAATGTCCATACGTAAATGAATAATAGTCTCGGTTTTTACTAATTTATGTTTTATTTTGATTTAGGAATACTTTTGCAGATTGTGCTTTGTGCTTTTTTAATTAGATTGTTACTGTCCTTAAATCCAATTGTCTCTTTTATTTCAGGAATATATATCTTTCAAGGATGCTTAGATTGACTTCATGGTTGTGAAACTTTAACTTTCATGCAAAATAAGCTACTTTCATGTTTAGTATTATTCACCTTGGTAGTTCTATATTTTAAAAGAAAACGTTGTTTCAACTAGGGCTTTCAATTTGGTCTTGTATTATTTTATAAAAAACATATTGCATTGGATTTGAACCAACACTAAGACAAAGAGAAGTGTAATAATGATGATATGAAAAAACTCAAGCTTTCAATTTGGTCTTGTATTATTTTATAAAATACATATTGCATTGGGTTTGAACAAACAGTAAGATAAGTGAAGTGTAATAACTATGTATATGAAAAAAAATCAGTAGCAATACTCATTTGTATTCAAATCTACCCCGTGTAAATAAAAATATTCAAATTTTAATATGCACCATGTAAACATATAGATTCAAACCAATTGTAACACTACATGAAGGGCATTTTTAAGACATTTTTTTAAGACAATAGAAATCTTTTGTCTTAAAAAGTCGCTTTTTATTTTAGTCATTTTAAATTAAAATTTATTATCAATTGAATTGTCTTAAATATAAAGTTTAAGACAAAAAGAGTTTGAGACAAAAAAATGTTTTAAGACAATTTTATATTTAAGACAAAAGCAATTTGAGACAAAAATATTTTAAGACAAATCTTTATATTTAAGAAAAGAACAGTTGAAGACAAAATATTTTAAGACAACTTTATATTTAAGACAAAAACAGTTTGAGACAAAAATATTTTAAGAAAAAAATAATTTAACACAAATACTTTAAGACAAAACTTTATATTTAAGACAAAAACCATTTGAGACAAAAATATTTTAAGACAAAAACAATTTAAGACAAAAATATTTTAAGACAAACCTTTATATTTAAGGCAAAAACAACTTGAGACAAAAATATTTACAGACAAAACTTTATATTAATACAATGGCCACTTAAGACAATGACAATTAAGATGAAATTCATTTAAGACAATTAACAATTAAGACAAAACCATATCAATTGAAGACAATATTATCTAACATGACTTGGCACCCTAAGTCTACCAACGTGTAGACTACTATTGTCTCGCACATATATCGAGGTTGCTGTTTCACTTAGCATTCATGTTATCATATATAAATACAACAATTTGTTGGGATCTTCATTTTAGTGGGGTAGATGACTCTAAAGAACGTGACAAATTTTCCTCGCAAGATTTCTGAAACATCAATCCCTCTTATGTCCCTTCGATCTCTAGTTATATGATTAGAGATAACTTGTATGTCGTTGCATTCGACACTACTACACGGAGGGTGATTTTAAGACAAAAGAAATATTTTGTATTAAAATTTTTGATACGAGGCGCTAGTAAAGGAGTAGGGGTTTCTCTTTATGTTGTTGATGGGTTCTTCAGGAAGTACAGCGATGGAGGCCAAAAACAACTGATGGGATTTAGGGCAATGGAGGCCTACAATAGAGGTGCTTGGTGAGAGAAGTGATGGAGGCACTTTCGTTGAACATGGATAAGTAGTAACATAGTTCGAGTACTTTTGGGGGTATCCATCAATAGTGTTTTAATTTGTGTTTTTTGTCTGTTTCATTTATTTTGAACGCTACTTCTATCTGTTGGTTGCTGCTATCAATACATTGTTGTGCTGAAACTTCTGACGGTCATCAACAACATGGATTAGATTCACTTAAAGGATGACGGAAACAAATTACAAAATATTCGCTGGTAGACAATATGCCTACTTCAAAATATCTACGACAACTTTAGCGAGAAGCAGACGCCGAGGATAAAAGATTGGATTGTGGAAGCATTAGTCACAAAATTAACAAGGGCAGTAATTTTGGTTGTAAGTGTGGAGGTAGATGGATTAAATGTAGCATTTACTGATGCTATTACTGGTGTTGTTTGTTGCAATGCATCTAAGCATAATTATCTGAGCTAGATTCATTTTTTATCTTGATTCTGAATGATATCAGGGATTTCTACTAGTTCTTTTGTTTCAAGGTACACCAATAAAAATTTATTTTTCACTCTAGTTGTTGGTATACTCTGTGATCTATCTAAAACGCATAGGTTGGTTGTTTACATTTTCTTTCTTCTTAACGTTTGCTCCTGTGGGTATTCCTGCTCCTTCCCTGGTTTGGGAATGGTCAATCAGGGGATTTTCGAGGATCTTAACTTCTACCTGTTGTTCTTCTCTATGGTCTATCCGAGACATAATGGCTGGTTTTTTTACATGGTATTTATTCTAAACCTTTTCTCCTATGGATCTTCCTGCTCCTCTCTGGGTTGGGATTGGTCGATAGGAGGATTTTCGAGGATATTTATTGCTATGTAAGTGAATTAAGGTAACATATTTAATTTTTGAATTTGATCACGAAAGAGTCTCTTGGGGTCATTAATTGGTCTAGGGGGATATTTTTTTTCCAAGTTGGCCATTGATTATATGAGGGACAATCCATTAATGGTTTGAGCCGTCATTGAAGATCTTTGTCGATTGTGTGCTTGATTAGATCTTATGAAGGAAATTGGTCGATGGTGATTGGCCAGTATATTTTATTTGAAGGGGTTTCCTAGTGGATTGAGGTGGTGAAAACCTACATCGAGTCATGTCAGTAATTGATAAGTGACATTAATTTACCTTGTCTGCAAATTTTATCCAAGTTTTTTCAGACACTACTACATAACGTATTTTTTAGTAATTCTCTTTACTTTGGTGCACATATAGGCGAGATTGCAAAGTGTCGATGGTGTCTATTGTACAACTGGCCTTTACATCTATCAGTAGGATTTCACTTGATACTGAAGGAAATTCGGGTGGTGATGTGTCATTACTCGATGTGTTAGTACATGCAACTACTAAAGCAGAGAGTTGTGGCTACCCGAATTTAGGAGTCTATCCCTTTGGACATTTCCTGTACATGCAACTATACATGTGGATTCGAATGTTTCGGTATCCCCACTGGTTATTGAACCCAATGTCGTAATCCAAGGAAATTGTTTTTCCATCATTCATGGAAAAAGAAGGAAGTTAATTAAGGTTGATCTGGATTATCAAAAACTCATTTTTAATTCTGATGTCTTTTGGGACCAGGTTGTAGGATTACAACAACAGGATTTTATGGACAAGTGGTTTTATCTGCGGATGGATGGCTCTCAGATGGTGTCCTAGGTTAAAGAACATTGGTACCCTATTCTTAAGTACTCTCCTCTTTTCAACATTTTATAAAATCAATTGGTATGCTTCCACTTTATTAATGATAGAAATGTTGCGAATATTTTGGGATCATATTGAGTTCATGGTTGTGGTTTCTTCTCTTTAAATCAATAACATGTGGGATTTGATCCATACCTGGAATTGCCACAAAAGAAATTGGTTTCAAGCTAAACTCCCTCACTAGTACATATGGTCAATTTTCTGACACTTTAGTTCCGACAGTATCAGAAAGTTCCCAACTTTTTCTCAATTTTTTTAATCCCGCCAAAAAGCGTCGAAGAAAATGTCGGACTTGCGACAAACCTCTCTAAATGTCGGACTTGCGACGTAAACGCTCCCAATGTCAGAATAGCAACGGAACGCTCCAACCGATAGTATTGCGACGAAACGCTCGAAACCGTCGGTCTTGCGATAAATTGTGACAAAAATGTTGCCAACGTCAAAATAGCGACGGAAGGATCAAACCGTCGATATTGTGACGTTGGCAGCATTTTCGTCACAAGTTATCGCAAGATCGACGGTTTCGATCAAACCGTCGATATTGTGATGAAAAGCTCCAAATCGTTCGTCTTGCAACAAATCCCTCCAAACCGTCAGACTTGTGACGAAAGTTCGGATTTGTGACGAAGGTATCCAAACCATCAGACTTGCGACACACGTCTCCAAATTGTCGGGCTTGTGACAAAATACTCCCAACCATCAGATTTGGACGAAAGTATCCAAACCATGTGAGTGTCAGGTCGGTTCAAGTCGGTTCAGGTCAGGTCAGGTTGGGTCGGGTCAGGTCGAGTCATGTTGGATCGGGTCAGGTCAGGTCCTGTCAGGTCGGTTCATGTGAGAGCACCCAAGGAAACACGTTTGGGCGGGTCGGTTCAAGTTAGGTCGTGTGAGGGCACCCAAGGAAACATGTTTGAGCGGGTTAGGTTGGGTCAGGTGGTGTCGTGTGAGGGGGCTCGAGGAAACACGTTCGGGTGGGTCGGGTCGGGTTAGGTCGTGTGAGGGCGCCCAAGGAAACGCGTTTGAGTGGGCTAGGTTGATTCGGGTCAGGTTGGGTTGTGTGAGGGCACCTAAGGAAACACGTTTGAGTGGGTCAAGTCAGGTCGTGTTGTATGAGGGTGCCCAAGGAAACGCGTTCGGGTGGGTCGGGGCGGGTCGGTTCGGGTCATGTGAGGGTGCCTAGGGAAACACGTTCAAGCGGGTTGAGTCGGGTCGGGTCGTGTGAGGGTGCCTAGGGAAACGTGTTCGAGTGGGTCATGTGAGGGTGGTCGTATAAAAAATGCTAAGTTGTGACTGCCTGTGCGCCTTATGCACGCGTGTGCGATCCATTTTACATTTTCTCTTTGTGCCTTCGTTCAGGCTTGTCGGGTCGTGCCGTGTGAGGGTGCCACATGAAACACGTTCGGGTCAAATCGTGTGAGGGAGGTCGTATGAATAGATGTAGACTTTATTTGTAATATAAATTTCCTTTGGTTTAAAAATTTTGTCTTCTAAATATTGACTACATCTGAGATCCATATATTTTGGACATGCTTCCAAGTTTACGAACCCAGATTGATAATAAAATACTTGTGTTAATTTACCTAGTAAATTGACCCAACAGTTCTGTTGGCCTGTGACCGCACACAAAGTGGAGAAGGAAAAAGGAAGGGAAATCCTAACTGTCAAAGAGCTTCAAATGAATCTATCTTCTTTTTAATTTAGTTGAAAGAGGAAAGTGTCGTTGATTAAGTGAGATGGTGAGCAAAATCCTTACTGCCCTAATTCATTCAATCTACCCCCTTCCTACCCTTCATTTGTCCCAACTCTGAACTCCAACGCTTTAAATACCATTTATCCCTTTTCATTTTTATTTTCCCCAAGTCATTCCCTATTATTTCATGACCGCACACTCAAATGTCTTTTCGCATCGGCCAAATCCCAAAATCCTTTAATTTTTGTCTCCTACAAACCTTTATAAATGCGATATGTGATGAAGTGGGACCCATTCACCTGTGGCATGCATATAAGCCTTGCCTGTTGCCCGCACTTCGCAGCCCACAAGTTTCTAACCTTACCTCTTAAGACTTACGCCAAACCTCTTTTTTCCACCGATGTGATGTAGTGGGAACCTCCATACCTTTTCTGCCTCTTTTCGGTTTAGCTATATACTTTTATTTTTCATTGCTATGTCATTTTTTTACCATTCCGCTTTCCTGATTTCCACGATTGCGTTTAAAGTGGGGCCACCTCTCCACGTCACCCTTTGTTCCCCACCCTCCATCGCAAATCGCATATTATAACCTTTCACATCGCAACTAAAACTTAAAACCTACGATTGCTGATTTGCGATATATCACATCGCATTTGTTTTAACTTACCTTCGAAGTTCCCACAATCTATTTTCTTTAACTTGCGATGCGACGGTTGGTCCCACCACATCAAATCTGTGCCCCACTTCACATTTGTTTCCAATACATATCACATATCATAACCCCCCGATTACAGTGGGCTCCATTCCTCCCTGACACATCGTCCTCCAATCAGCGCAAATCGCAATTTGCGGATTTAATAGTTTACCTCTGCGCTTATAAACTAAAACTTAAAGTTTACGATTTCGATGCAGTAGGGTCCCACCTTCCCTCCACGTCACTTACCTCCCCTTCGTGCTTTGCACTTCACATTTTTTGGTGTTTACCTCCTCCGCGCTTATAATAAAAACTTAAAGCTTGTGATTTGCGATGCGGTTCGGTCCCACCATGCCTTTCGCCATTTCCATCCGGTCTTCACACATCCCATCATCGCTAAGCCCTTTGCATCTCTTCGTCACTTCCGCTTCACCCCGATGCATCTGATGGTCCTTAACATATTTCGGACCCCCCACCCCGGCCTTCGAACTTTAACCATGGGGGGGGGGGGGGGGGGGGGGGCATCCGAAATAATCAGTATCCATTACCACTGACTCCTCTACGTACGTGTCTTCCTCTCATCATTTCGCAACCTCCCCCCCCCCTCCGATAACACTTACCACTTAAGACCCCCTCTGAAATCTAGCTTCCAGTTTTCAAATACAGCAAGAGTTTTTGGTAGAGCACGCGCTTACAGTTTATTCAGTCCCTCAAAGAGCTCCCCACTAAAGAGTTCAACACACATAGCACAACCGACCGTTCTACAATGGGATGTGGAAATCATGAGAGTTAGGGAGTGGAGGATGCCAAACAATAGATGGAATTACATAATGAAGGTCGGACTGCTTGCCTATTCTCAGCCACTTCTTGCCACTGCTTTGAATATTCTGGAATTTGGCCTCCCTGGCTAACTGCTTTGTTTATTTCTACTATTAAGATAGTGATGTTTTGCTGGTAAAATCCCGATTTTACCCAATTATGTTTTGATTTTTCTATTGCAGGAGTGATTGTTTGATGCACGCTTTGATTGTTTGTTAGGATATTTTGGTTTTGACCTGTGTGGGTCGATCATGACAAAATATTCGATCGTAAAACCTCAAAGAGAAATGTATATGTAGTGAGTTCTAAGATGAAAGAAAGGTTCTGGAATTTTGAAGAAAGCTGCTGTAGTTTTGTATGATTGTGCTCCCTGTGCCCCGAGACACATATTTGGGAGAGTTGTTTAAATAATGTGAATACAGAGCTGATATTTGGATTCTAGATGGAGAAATGAGTAGTATGTATATGTTTCCTTCTGTTATCAGTAATCTCCTCTTTATGTGTAATCATCTTTCAATGCTATTCTTCTTTGATGGTTCATGTAATGTAGTTGTCGGTGGTTTGCAATTTTATTCATGAATTCATGTTTGCATAACGCTCAGGTGTTAACGCTCATGTATTAAGCTTGTTACACTCCCTTAATTCGCGCACCACGAACCTCTGTTATTGTCCATATCTCATTCATATCTGTTTTCTCTGAGTTCATAGTAGACAGATTATTAAATCTCTTAAACCTGTCTCTCATGGGTTCCTTCTCCGTTCTCTCTCAACTCCTCTGCATATGTTTAAGATCTCTGCTCATTGTTTTATACTTGGCCTATTTAAAAACCATCTTCCCTCCATGTCACTTATTTTTTAAAAATAATATTTAATATTTATAATTATATTCTTAAATTATCAATAGAACTTATTTCAAATGATATGGTTCTTGATTTGTGTTCTAAATAAAAGACATGTTTACTTTGTAACATTTATAAAATAGTTCTTCTAATACTAATAATAATATGGTGACAGACCTTCTACAAAATTACCAACTTTACCTAATAAAATGTACTCATTCCTCTATATATATATATCTCTAGTCAATCAATACTAATAGTTATTTAAATTTTGAATAAAATTTTTCTATCAATTAAAGTTAAATAAAAAAATCCCTAATTTAATACCCATCATTGAGTGAAAGCATTTACATTAAAGTAAAGTTAAGGTTGCCTCTTGAGCCTATCAACTTTCGGTGTAGCAATGGAAGTTTACAAACATGTATCACTTTATTTTAACTCATACGGCAGATGAAGAAAGGGACAAGAAATATAATTTATATAAAACGTTTATCAACTATTTCACTGTGTATTTGTCGCTTTTCACAGCTAGAACGAACACGCGAGGGCGCTTTAGCGTGCTACCTTCAGTTTAATTCCATGCCTTGAACTCCCCTCTCGACAGAGCGGAGACATGACGGACGTCAGACGTAACTTAGTGTTTGTCTTCCAGTTGCAAAAGTTTTCCGACGACAATTTCGATAATGGAGGTCAACGTTCGTCTGTACAGAGAGAAGAAGAGGTGGGACCAAACCACCGAAATTAAGTAATTTGTTAATGGACATTACATGTGTGATTGTTAAATTTTGGCAGGCTAATTATTCAACTTAGATTTTGGCATGTTAATTATTTAATTTAAAATTTGAGCTGTTTTTAAGTGTGATTTTTTGAGTTTTTATGGATTTTTGTTAGAATTTAACAGAAATTTTTGTGGTGAAATCTTGATTTGTATTGTTTAAATTGGTTTTTTGACTATATGTACAAATTCAACACCTTCAAAAACTCATTGGACACTTCAGTTGTGCACAATGCACCCATCAAACTTGTTATTTCAATAAATCACCACCTTATTTTAAACAAATTAAAAAATAAACCAGAAATTTTTTCAAAAATAACCATTATTTTCCTAGCAAATTCGAAAACTAAATAGACTTTGGACCTTTTTATAATTAAAAAAAACAACTAGCGGAAACGTCCGCCTTTCAAAGCTGCTTCCTTTCCACTCAGAGAGTCCGAGGAAACGGCCGAGGAAGGCCACTGGGTGACCCATGGTCCAAGGTTTAATCATTATATCGACACCAATTTCAATTTAAATACACAATAATTTATTAAGCTCCCACAAATGGACATCGCGAGTCGTGCCCTCTGTTTCTTGCCATGTATTTTTGCATCGAACAGGAAAGAGCACGAATCATTATAAGGCGAAGTTTATTTCTCAGTTTATGCATCTATAAATGTTTGGGGAAAGTAAATGTCCACCATAGGATTAAAGTAGGTATACTATTTAACGGTGGACATTTACTTTCCCCAAACATTTATGGATGTATAGACTGAGAAATAAGCTTCCCCTCATTATAAACCTGACATAAGCGTAGCAGTAGATCGATATTTTGGGAGTAAATTTAGCCTCAGTCTAAAAAATTCACAGAATAATCTAGAAATTCCGGTATTTTGGGTGCCCTCAGGGTTTTTATAGTTCTGAATCCATTTCCACTATCAAAAATGCAATTCAAACACTCCAACTATTTGATTTTTTAAAATTTTTTACCGAATTCCGTAAATTTAGCATTTTCTCAACTAAATCATTAAGATTTTCAGATGGAACAAAACTTAATGACTATGAAACAAATCCCAAAAAAATCTTGAAAAATTATATTTTCTTTAAAGATAACTATGGACAAATCAAAAAATAAACCTGAAAACTTGTAGAAGAGCTAAAAATTTAACCAAAATTTCCACAATTTATCCCAAATTTCCATTATTTTCCAAGCAAATTTGAAAACAAAATAAACTAGGCCTTTTTTTTTTTTAATAAAAGAAAACAAACCTGGAAACGTGTCTGATTTGTCCGCCTTCTAAAGCTGCTTCCTGTCCACTCACATAGTCCGAAGATACGGCCGAGGAACGCCACTGGCTGACCCATGCTTTAATCATTATATCGACAATAATTTCAATTTAAATAGACAATAGTTTATTAAGCTTCCAGAAATGGACATCGCGAGTCGTGCCCTCTTTTTCCTGCCATGTCTTTTTGCATGTAACAGGAAACAGCACGACTCCACGAATCATTATAAACGTCACATAAGCGTAGCAGTAGATCGATACTTTGGGAGTAAATTTAAAGTTTTCTCAACGACCTCATTAAGATTTTCCGGTGGAACACGACTTAATTAAATTAAGTCCCTGCAAATGACTGTGAAACAAATCGCAAAAGAATCTTGAAAATTTATCTTTTCTTTAAAGATAACCCCGAGCGGTCACCAGACACCGTCACACCCTGAAAAATAAATGAAATGCCACTTTCTGACAAAAAGATCGTCCAATTTCAAGGTCCCCGAAAAAGAATCCAACTGCAAAGTTCCCGGTCCCAGTGCATTGAAAAAACGGCCATGTGTAGGTCCCGTGATCGATCCTGGGTTTGGGACCGACTTTTGCGTCATTTTGCCTGAAGGTAGGTGCCTTCTGGTGCACCAGATTTAGTAATGCGCTAAATGGATCCTCTCATTTTCATACTCTCATAAGTAATTGGCCGAAAGTTTAGGGATCGACAGAGTTATTCAACATTTATGAATGCTCTGAAATATTCTTTGATAAGATTTTGTTTAATTCTGAACCGATTTAGATGGTGAAAATCTGGTGAGATTTTTAATCAATAAAATTTTTATAATTAAAATATGTAGGTAGTTTAAGATCGTTTTAAAATTTTTAATTTGTGAATTATAAAAAAATTTATCTCAAAATTTTAGAATATTGCAAACCATATCCATAATGAAATACCAAGTACCTTAATTTTTATACATAATTTACAGCCGGAACTCTATTACAAACATTTTGATTAGTTCGGAAAAACATAACTGTGGGAATCCGAGATTATCTGAGACGGAACTCCACCGCTATCGTCAATTTCACCATGTCATGTTGTGGCGGCCTGATTTTTTTTTGGGGTGGGTAAATGTCAACTTTGAATAATAACAAAGGCAATATAGCATTTAAGGGATTTAAGGGATGTCAGGGATGTTATGTGTTTTAGAAAAATTGTAAATTGATGTATAGATTAGGAAAATTAATTTTTTTGCTAAAAGATAAAGATTTGCATAAAATTTTTGGTAGATATTTTTATTTGCATCTTGTTTATGTTCATTTTTTATACAAATGGTAAATAGGTTATTTTTTATTTTGAAGGATTTTAGTTTTAGGTGGTTTTGTTATAAAGTTTAACAATGAAAATCATTGCACAAATATTTAAAAGTCATGGTATCAAAATGATGATATCAACGAGAATGATCATGAAGGCCTCAAAATGAGAAGGTAGATATAAATATGAAAAAGTGTAATATGGTTAAATGGGTCAAGCTGGGATCATTCTCATCAATAGCGCCAAGTTGAACCATGATTGGATAAAAAGGTGGTAAGACAACAGTTAATTTTGTGGGCACTAAAACAGGAAAAAATATATATTTATGGTAAAATACTACCCTTGCTCTATTGTATTTTTTCAAAATGTCCATACATAAATGAATAGTAGTCCCGGTTTTTACTAATTTATGTTTTATTTTGATTTAGGAATACTTTTACAGATTGTGCTTTGTGCTTTTTTAACTAGATCGTTATTGTCCTTAAATCCAGTTGTCTCTTTTATTTCAGGAATATATATCTTTCAAGGATGCTTAGATTGACTTCATGGTTGTGCAACTTTAACTTTCATGCAAAATAAGCTACTTTCATGTTTAGTATTATTCACCTTGGTAGTTCTCTATTTTAAAAGAAAACGTTGTTTCAACTAGGGCTTTCAATTTGATCTTGTATTATTTTATAAAAACATATTGCATTGGATTTGAACCAACACTAAGACAAGTGAAGTGTAATAATGATGATATGAAAAAAACTCGGGCTTTCAATTTGGTTTTGTATTATTTTATAAAAAACATATTGCATTGGGTTTGAACAAACAGTAAGATAGGTGAAGTGTAATAACTATGTATACAAAAAACACTCAGTAGCAATACTCATTTGTATTCAAATCTACCCCATGTAAATTAAAATATTCAAATTTTAATATGCACCATGTAAACATATAGATTCAAACCAATTGTAACACTACCTCAAGGGCACTTTTAAGACATTTTTTTAACACAATAGAAATCTTTTGTCTTAAAAAGTCACTTTTTATTTTAGTCATTTTAAATTAAAATTTATTATCAATTGAATTGTCTTAAATATAAAGTTTAAGACAAAAAGAGTTTGAGACAAAAAAATGTTTTGAGCCGTCATTGAATATCTTTGTCGATTGTGTGCTTGATTAGATTTTATGAAGGAAATTGGTCGATGGTGATTAGTGAGTATATTTTATTTGAATGGGTTTCCTAGTGGATTGAGGTGGCGACAACCTACATCGAGTCATGTCAGTAATTGATAAGTGACATTAATTTACCTTGTCTACATATTTTATCGAGGTTTTTTCAGACACTACTACATAAGGTATTTTTTAGTAATTATCTCTACTTTGGTGCACATATAGGAAAGATTGCAGAGTGTCGTTGGTGTCCATTGTACAACTAGCATTTACATCTATCAGTAGGATTTCACTTGATACTGAAGGAAACTGGGGTGGTGATGTGCCATTACTTGATGTGTTGGTACATGCAACTAGTGAAGCGGAGAGTCGTGGCTACCTGAAGTCAAGAGTCTATCCCTTTGGACATCTCCTGTACATGCAACTATACATGTGGATTCGAATGTTTCGGTATCCCCACTGGTTATTGAACCAAATGTTGTAATCCAAGGAAATTTTTTTTCCATCATTCATGGAAAAAGAAGGAAGTTAATTAAGGTTGATCTGGATTATCAGAAACTCATTTTTAATTCTGATGTTTTTTGGGACCAAGTGGTAGGATTACAACAACGGGATTTGGTGGATAAGTGGTTTTATCTGCGAATGGATGACTCTCAGATGGTGTCCTAGGTTAAAGAACATTGGTACCCTATTCTTAAGTGCTCTCCTCTTTTCAACATTTTATAAAATCAATTGGTATGCTTCATGGTTGTGGTTTCCTCTCTTTAAATCACTAACATGTGGGATTTGATCCATCCCTGGAATTTCCACGAAAGAAATTGGTTTCAAGCTAAACTCCCTCACTAGTACATATGGTCAATTTTCTGACACTTTAGTTCCGATAATGTCGGAAAGTTCCCAACTTTTTCTAAATCTTTTTAATCCCACCAAAAAGCGTCGAAGAAAACATCGGACTTGCGATGAACCTCTCTAAATTTCGGACTTGTGACGAAAACGTTCCCAATGTCGGAATAGCGACAAAACGCTCCAACTGTCGGTATTGCGAAGAAACGCTCCAAACCGTCGGTCTTGGGACAAATTGTGACGAAAATGCTGCCAACGTCGAAGTAGCGACAGAAGGATCAAACCGTCGATATTGTGATGAAAAGCTCTAAATCATCGGTCTTGCAACGAAGCCCTCCAAACCGTCAAACTTGCGACGAAAGTTCGGATTTGCAACAAAGGTATCCAAACCATTGGACTTGTGACGCATGTCTCCAAACCATTAGGCTTGTGACAAAATACTCCCAACCGTTAGATTTGCAACGAAAGTATCCAAACCATGTGAGGGTCAGGTCAGGTCAAGTCAGGTCAGGTCAAGTCGAGTAGTGTCAGGTCGGGTCAGGTCGAGTCGTGTCGGGTCGAGTCAGGTCAGGTCCTATCAGATTGGTTCGTGTGAGGGCACCCAAGGAAACGCGTTTGGGTGGGTCGGGTCAAGTCGGGTTGTGTGAGGGCACCCAAGGAAACATGTTTGAGCGGGTCAGGTCGGGTCAGGTGGTGTCATGTGAGGGCGCCAGAGGAAACACGTTTGGGTGGGTTAGGTCGGGTCAGGTCGTGTGAGGGCACCTAAGGAAACATGTTCGAGTGGGCCAGGTCGGTTCGGGTTGTGTCAGGGTCAAGTCGGATCAGGTTGGGTCGTGTGAGGGTACCTAAGGAAACATGTTCGAGTGGGTCAGGTCGGGTCGTGTTGTATGAGGGTGCCCAAGGAAATGTGTTCGGGCGGGTCGGGGCAAGTCGGTTCGGGTCATGTGAGGGTGCCCAGGGAAACGCGTTCCAGCGGGTCGGGTTGTGTGAGGGCGCCTAGGGAAACGCGTTCAGGTGGGTCGTGTGAGGGTGCTCATATCAAAAATTCTAAGTTGTGATTGCCTGTGTGCCTTGTGCACGCTTGTGCGATCCATTTTACATTTTCTCTCTCGTGCCTTCGTTCGGGTGGGTCAGGTCATGTCGTGTGAGGGTGCCACATGAAACACGTTCGGGTCGGATCATGTGAGGGAGGTCGTATCAACAGATGTAGACTTTATTTGTAATATAAATTTCCTTTAGTTTAAAAATTTTGTCTTATAAATATTGACTACATCTGAGATCCATATATTTTGGACATGCTTCCAAGTTTACAAACCCAGATTGATAATAAAATACTTGTGTTAGTTTACCCAGTAAATTGACCCAATAGTTCTGTTGGTCTATGACCGCACACAAAGTGGAGAAAGAAAAAGGAAGGGAAATCCTGACTGTCAAAGAGCTTCAAATGAATCTATCTACTTTTTAATTTAGTTGAAAGAGGAAAGTGTCGCTGATTAAGTTTGATTGTGAGTGAAATCCTTACTGCCCTAAGTCATTCCATCTATCCCCCTTCCTACCCTTCATTTGTCCTAATTTTGAACTCCAACCCTCTAAATACCATTTATCCCTTTTCATTTTTATTTTCCCCAAGTCATTCCCTTTTATTTCATGAACGCACACTCAAATGTCTTTTCGCATCGACCAAATCCCAAAATCCTTTAATTGTCGTCTCCTACAAACCTTAAGAAATGCGATATGCGATGAAGTGGGACCCATTCACCCATGGCGTGCATATAAGCCTTGCCTGTTGCCCGCACTTCACAACCCGCAAGATTCTAACCTTACCTCTTAATACTTACACCAAAGCTCGTTTTTCTACCGATGCGATGAAGCAGGACTCTCCATACCTTTTCTGCCTCTTTCTGCTTTAGCTTTATACTTTTCCTTTTCACCTCTATGTCATTTTTTTACCTTTCTGCTTTCCTGATTTCCACGATTGCGTTTAAAGTGGGGCCACCCCTCCACGTCACCTTTTGTTCCCCACCCTCCATCACAGATCACATATTATAACCTTTCACATCGCAACTAAAACCTAAAACCTGCGATTGCTGATTTGCGATATATTGCATCGCATTTGTTTTAACTTACCTTCAAAGTGCCCGCAATCTATTTTCTTTAACTTGCGATGCGACGGTTGGTCCCACCACATCAGCTCCGTGCCCCACTTCACATCCGTTTCCAATACATATCACATATCATAACCCTGCCGATTGCAGTGGGCTCCATTTCTCCCTGACACGTCGTCCTCCAATCAACACAAATCGCACTTCGCAGATTTAAGAGTTTACCTTCGCAGTTATAAACTAAAACTTAAAGTTTGCAATTTCGATGCAGTAGGGTCCCACCTTCCCTCCATGTCACTTACCTCCCCCTCGCGCTTTGCACTTCACATTTTTTGGTGTTTACCTCCTCCGCGCTTATAACAAAAACTTAAAACTTATGATTTGCGATGCAGTTCGGTCCCACAATGCCTTCCACCATTTCCATCCGGTCTTCGCACATCCCTTCACTACTAAGCCCTCTGCATCTCTTCGTCACTTCTGCTTCACCCCGATGCAACCAACGGTCCTTAACATATTTCGGACCCCCCCCCGGCCTTCAAAATTTAACCATGGGGGGGGGGTGGGGGCATCCAAGATAATCAATATCCATTACCACTGACTCCTCTACATGTCTTCCTCTCATCATTTCGCACCCCCCGATACTGCTTACCAATTAAGACCCCCTTTGAAATCCGGCTTCCAGTTTTCAAATACAGCAAGAGTTTTTGGTAGAGCACGCGGTTACGGTTTATTAAATCCCTCCAAGAGCTCCCCACTAAAGATTTTAGCACGCATAGCACAACTGACCATTCTACAACAAGATGTGGAAATCATGAGAGTTAGGGAGTGGAGGATTCCAAACAATAGATGGAATTACATAATGAAGGTCGGACCGCTCACCTGTTCTCAGCCACTTCTCGCCACTCCTTTGAATATTCTAGAATTTGGCCTCCCTGGCTAACTGTTTTGTTTATTTTTACTGTTAAGATAGTGATGCTTTTTTGGTAAAATCCTGATTTTACCCAATTATATTTTGATTTTTCTGTTGCAGGATTGATTGTTTTATGCACGCTTTGATAGTTTGTTAGGATATTTTGGTTTTGACCTGTGTGGGTCGATCATGACAGAATATTTGATTGTAAAACCTCAAAGAGAACTCTATATGTAGTGAGTTCTAAGATGAAAGAAAGGTTCTGGAATTTTGAAGAAATATGCTGTAGTTTTGTATGATTGTGATCCCTATGCCCCGAGACACATATTTGGGAGAGTTGTTTAAATTTAATATGAATACAGAGCTGATATTTGGATTCTAGATGGAGCAATGAGTAGTATGTATATGTTTCCTTCTGTTATCAGTAGTCTCCTCTTTATGTGTAATCATCTTTCAATGCTATTCTGATTTGATGGATCGTGTAATGTAGCTGCTGGTGGTTTGCAATTTTATTCATGAATTCATTTCTGCATAATGCTCAGGTGTTAATGCTCATGTATTAAGCTTGTTGCACTCCCTTAATTCACACTCCAAAAACCTCTGTTGTTGTCCATATCTCATTCATATCCGTTTCCTCTGAGTTCATAGTAGATAGATTATTAAATCTCTTAAGCCTGTCTCTCATGGGTTCCTTCTTTGTTCTCTCTCAATGCCTCTACATGTTTTTAAGATCTCTGCTCATTGTTTTATACTTGGCCCATTTAAAATCCATCTAGCCTGACAACCTCCCGATCCCTCTCACAGTTTGGGGAATTCACATGAATCAGGCTCAAATGGTATTCTCCTTTCTTGAACCACCAAAATCTTTATTCTCTTGATCCATATTCTGTCAGAGGCATTTATGCAATTGTCCACACTTAACCTTTAATTTTAAGATGTCCTAGGCACTGGTCTTTTGCAACTCAAGGTTGTCTCTAGGAGCTACAAAATATTTTTGGCGTCGTTGGCAGGGAACACATTAGAAAACCTTTCCCTGGGATATGAAATTATCTTCACCCTTCAATCAGGTGAGCATAAAGGGTTAAGAGTTGCGTATCCCTCACCTTGGCGACTCCACTATTATCAAAGTTTAAATCAGAAGTAATCCTGGCTTTCATTAGGCTTCACACTAGATTCAGATCCACCATCTACTTCCACCTCTAAATCAGATGGATGTGCCGAGTTTCCTTTTAGACAAGTATGCCCCCTTGGTCGTCCCTCAGCCTCTAAATGATATGCCGCAAGACTATCTAGAGCAGTTGCCTCGGATCACCAGGGAAGATAATAATTCTGCGAAGAAACATATTGAAAAATTCTTTGCTTTTGCTGAGAATGTAAATGCAGAGCACTTAGATTTGGTGTTCAGGCTTTTCATCCAATCCTTGGAGGGAGAAGCCTAGAAATGGTTCAAGTCTCTAGCCAACAAAATAGTCCACACTTAGGAAGAAATGGAAAAGTTCTTCACATTGAAATGGGGAGAAAAGAGGACCATGGATATGTCCTCACAGAGTTCAATGCTCTCAAGAAGAGACACAATGAGGATGTAAAATTTTTTATAAAGAGGTTCAATAATCTCTATAATAACCTCTCTGCTGAAATAAAGCCTCCCCAAGCAGCTGCTAAGGTGGTTTTCGCAGGAGCTATCGAGCCTGATTTTGGGTTCACCTTAAGAGAAAGAAGATCCAAATCTCTGGATCAAATCCAAAACGATGCATTGGAGGTAGAAGCAAAATTTTCTTCTACTGGTAAATTCGAAGGGAAGACAGAACATGAAGCTAGAAGAAAGAAGGGGGAGGAGGCTTCTACCTCAAATCAGGAGAGGGAATCGCAAGAGTATAGAGTTGAAGAAATGAATAAGCTGATCAAGAACCTCTCAAATAAGTTGGTTAAGCTTGAATTAGAGGCCCAGAATCCCCCTCCCCATTCCAACCAAATGATTCCTAACCGAGGGTTTAATCGTCAATATCGGAGGCCCCATCTGTAGTTGTTACAACAGACCGAGGAAGTCACAGACAACCAAGAAGATCAATTCCTTGCATACTCTGATGATGAGGAGGGTGAACCCATCCTGAAAGGGGAACAAAAAGAAGAAGAAGTCCCTCTAGAGGATCAAGAGATTGACAGTTACTACACATAGTTTGTGGATTTCATGCAGGCTCAAATCCAAAATAAGTATGACCTCAGGTCCTCCAGAAAGAGAACCTGAGGGCAAGAACAAAATGAAGAGTCGATATCAAGAGAAAAAATCCCTCCTAGTGCCGTTAGTAAAGGGGAGAAGCTGTTAGAAGGGTCAGCCCCCCATAAGGCCACTACATCCACTTCCACAAAGCAAGGAGTTGATCCTCCAAAGGATAAGAAGCCCACATCTATACCCTCGAAACCTCCCAACCCTCCTAAAGAGCAGTTTTAAGAAGCCATTATAGAAAAAGGGCCCACGCCCTTCAATCTCCAAGAAGAACAACCCATGATGGTTTCTGGACAGAATGTAGAAAACCAGTTTCTAGCCTGTAGTGAAGAAGAGGGAGGTGAGCTTACCCTCCCTGAAGAAGGGGAAGAGCTGAAGTATTTCGCAGAGGAAAACACTAAAAATCAACAATAGTCTAGTGAACCAGAAATAGAGGCAACAAAGTTTAATTATCTAGATCCACAAGAGCACCTTCAGCCAGTAGTGTTGTATTCAGAGATTAAACACCAATCAAGTGTGCCCAGTGAAAGCCAAGAAATCTTGCCAAAAGAAGATCAATCAGGTTTGTTGATTGAAGATCACTCAAAAATTCTTTCTGAGTGTGCAGACCTTCATAAAATTTCTTCATCATTAAGTTCTTCATGGGATGTTGAGGAAACACAATATGTTGTTATTAATTGAGATCCTTTACTCGAGATGATCGAGAGTTTGCAGCTCCCTTACAAGCCTCCGTATGAAAAAGGAAATGATGAAGAGCACACAATGTAGTTGATTATAATGGACAAGGAGAGGAAACAAGAGTCATCCTTGCTGCCTGAAGACAATTAGTGGAAACATACAAGCAAAGAAATAGTTTGGAATGATGTTTGTTTTCTTGTTACAAATCCTTCAGAAAAACTCATGTTGCATGTTTACCATGATCCTTTGGGTAGTATATTGCAGCCATCAGGGAAGGAAGAATTTTCTAGGTTCATCAATGGAGCTATGAAATTTAGTGGAAGAGATAAGTTGCCACGTTTTAAACCCATTTCTCTACCTACAAGAATGGGATGCCAATTTCAGTTAAGAACTCATTTGCTTAACTGTTTACATTGGAAGTCTAATTATTATTTTATGGGATATTTTTTTGTCATACTAGGTGTTGGTAGGAGTGCCAATAAGCTCAGTACTATGAGCATCTTTCTAGTTTCAGCATAGTTCAGATTTCAACATTCAATATTTTCAAGGTGTGGCAGTGATTTCATTTTGATAGCTGGCAGCGCACAACTCAGTTGTAGTTTTGATTCAGGCTTATAGTATGAATTTGCGACTCCATGAGACCAATAAAGCACAGGCATTCAAGTTTGAGGGTTCTCAACGCACTAATAACAACACGTTGTCCCCAGATGGAGCCAATGTTGGCCTGTGACCGCACACAAAGTGGAGAAGGAAAAAGGAATGGAAATCCTAGCTGTCAAAGAGCTTCAAATGAATCTATCTGCCTTTTAATTTTGGTTGAAAGAGGAAAGTGTCGCTCATTAAGTGCAATGGTGAACGAAATCCTTACTGCCCTCATTCATTCCATCTACCCCCCTTCCTACCCTTCATTTTTCCTAATTTTGAACTCCAACGCGCTAAATACCATTTATCCCTTTTCATTTTTATTTTCCCCAAGTCATTCCCTTTTATTTCATGACCGCACACTCAAATTTCTTTTCGCATGACTGTTTTGCTAACTGTTTTGATAACTGTTTTGTCCTCCCTTGCTAACTGTTTTGTTTATTTTTACTATTAAGATAGTGATGTTTTGCTGGTAAAATCCAAATTTTACCCAATTATGTTTCGATTTTTCTGTTGCTGGAGTGATTGTTTGATTCACACTCTGATATTTTGTTAGGATATTTTGATTTCACCTACGTGGGTTGATAATGACAGAATATTCGATCGTAAACCCTCAAAGAGAACTCTGTATGTAGTGAGTTATAAGATGAAGGAAAGGTTCTGGAATTTTGAAGAAATCTGTTGTAGTTTTGTATGATTGTGCTCCCAGTGCCTCGAGACACATATTTGGGAGAGCTGTTTAAACTTATTATGAATACAAAGCTAATATTTGGATTCCAAATGGAGAAATGAGTAGTATGCATATGTTTCCTTCTCTTATCAATAATCTCCTCTTTATGTGTAATCATATTTCATGCTATTCTGCTTTAATGGTTCATGTAATGTAGTTGCCGGTGGTCTGTAATTTTATTCATGAATTCATGTCTGCATAATGATTAGGTGTTAACGCTCATGTATTAAGCTTGATACACTCCCTTAATTCACGCTCCATGAACCTCTGTTGTTGTCCATATCTCATTCATATCCATTTCCTCTAAGTTCATAGTAGACATATTCTTAAATCTCTTAAGCCTGTCTCTTGTGGGTTCCTTCTTTGTTCTCTCTCAATGCCTCTCCATATTTTTAAGATCTCTGCTCATTTTTTTATACTTGGTCTATTTAAAATAAATCTAGCCTTATAGCCTCCCGAGCCCTCTCATAGTTTGGGGAATTCACATGAATCAGGCTCAAATGGTCTTCTCGTTTCTTGAACCACCAAAATCATTATTCTCTTGACCCATATTTTATCAGAGGCATTTATGCAATTGTCCACACTTAACCTCCAATTTTAAGATGTCCTAGGAATTGGTGTTTTACTACTCAAGGCTATCTCTAAGAGCTACAACAAGTTCCATCATGCAGGTCATCTCATGGAGTGATTCCCTTGTAGAAATATTAAAGGTGGTCTAGGTCGTCAACATGGTGGATGGAGACACAGTCGCTCTGAAGGGGAAAAAGTTGTTTAGAACCCGACTTGAGCTACTGAATTTTCTTCTGAGAAATATCTTTTCAATAATGATTTCTCGACTCTATTTCTTTCCACTTATCCTTATCTCTCCTTGAGCTCTATGTCATCTCCTAGAGTGGGTAGGTGTAATATACATATTTAGAAGGGTTCCCATATTCCCCATTCTATGCCCCCTCCCTCTATAGACGTCACCTCTGCCTTCTGGGTCTCCTCGGATGATCCCTTCCTCTCATTTCCATGGTAATGCTTCTATGTCTATGTGCCCCTCTTCATCCTCGACGTGACAGAAACCTTACCCTATTGATTCCTCTCTCACATCATTACATATTTCCTCCTTGTCATCCCCTGCCATCCCAGGTAGTTATAAATCCCCTCACAATTCGATCAGGAGTGATATTTATTTTTTGATGGTCAACCATGCCATGGATCTTGTTTCTCTTACCATACACAAAGGTCCAGATCACAAATCCCCTCGGGTTAGTAGTCCCAACTCAGCCTGCAACATCATTGTTAGATGTCGAGGGGGTAAGGCATCCCGACACTATAAACATAGTCTGTCGGCTATGTCTCTACACTTTCTGGATACTTCTGATTTATGGGATATTCCCATTATATCTTCATATAACTCTCAAGCCCTTGGAGCAGATGTGTTCGCTTTTGGGACATCTTGACGAATTTCCTTTCATTGGATATGCGAGGTTTTGGGGATTCATCAAAACTATTATCCCTCAAAAATATATTTGGTTCAATTCAACCTATCATCATTATGTTAGAGGAAACAATGAGTGCCTCTGAAAAATTAATTTCATATTTCAATTATATTTTTCCAGACTGACATATAGTGGTTGTTGAATCTTGTGGATTATCAGGGGGTATCGCTATGATCTGGGACCCTAGATGGGCCTCACTGCATGCATATAGATTTTTTTCTTCCATTTTGATGACAAGACATATTCGTGGAGTAGTTGATAGAATCCACTTCCTAAACATGTATGCTCCATATAAGGATAAGGTTTATTTTTGGGATCGTATGGAGGCCTATGATATTCTCAAGATTGGATCCCTCATTATGGCGGGGGATTTCAATTCCACAATATCCAAGGAGTTGGGGGACACGATGCAAAATGGATCCTATTTCCGACCAATTAAATCTCCTCTTTTATTCAAATCACTTGGTGGACATCCGGGCCAACCCTCGCACACCTACATGGAATTATGGAAGATTGAGTTAATACCATATCAGGAAGAGACTAGAACTTTTATTATTTCACAAGAACTTAATTGAAATATTGGGAAATTAGAGATCCTGGGTTGATAGAAATTTTATATCGGATCATCTTCCCATTGTTCTACAGTGGAGGTCGAAACAAATTCGATTGGGTATTCCTTTCAAATTTAATAGAATATGGTTAGAGGATGAAAATTTCAATGAATTGGTAAAATATTCTTCGCTCTTAGTGACGATGGCAAGAAATATTTCTCTGATGGCATATGTTTATGAAATTATAATACCTTAAAAGTTGTGTCATAATTTGTTAGAGATTAGAAAAAATCACTCTCTCTAGAACTTAAGGATTTATAGAAGAGGTAACCAGACTTAGCAGGGACATGGAATAGGGAGTTTCTACTTCCTTCATGTGGGAGAATATGAAAGCATTGGAACATATAAATAACACATTATCTAGATACAAGAAACTACTTGGCACCTAAAAATCATAGTACTATGGCTCTGTGAGGGGGAAAAAATACCCACTTCTTTCATAAATATGTTAATAAAAACAAAAAATATTAATACTATATGGAATTTACTCACTAGGTATGGGGAGAAAGTGTAGTGGACCAGGGAGATACAAAATGAAGATATACACTTTTTTGAGTCTTTATAGAGGTCTTGGTTGGGCATTAACAATGAGGACCAAATTTGGGCTACTATGGAATATCGTTAGATGCTTAATGAGGAGAAATTTTTTTTTGTGTATAACCCAATTATTATTAATGAAGTTATCCGAGTGCTGAAATCCTTTTCTAAAAATAAATTTCTGGGCCCAGACGACTGGACAGTGGATATTTTCCTCCATTTCTTTGAAATGATGGGAAGGTAACCTATGGATATGGTCGAAGAATCGAGGATCTCTGGTATGGTATCTAGCTCCATAAATTCCACATTTATTGAAATGATTCTGAAGGTTACAGTCACATCTACCTTCCCGAACTTCAAACCTATTTCACTTTGTAACATTTGTTATAAACTCATCTCAAAGATCATTTGGGAGCACATGGAGAATACCATCAGTTCATATTTCTCAGGAAAAATTCAGCTTCCTCCATAATGATTGATTCATGGTGCAATGGCCACTGCACAAGAAGCTATATATTCCATTCCTACAAAAAAATTAGAGGTTTTGGTCATGAAGGTGGGTTTAAAGAAAGCATATGACTGTGTAGACTAGTCACTGCTGCACCTCATTCTGATAAAAAATGGTTAGGTGGTCCAAATGGTTGAGTGGATTATGGCTTGTGTCACATCTTTTTAATATGTTGTTCTGGTAAATGGTTACCCTGATAAATTTTTCAAAGAAAAGAGAGGGTTGCGGCAGGGATGTTCACTCTCACATTTACTTTTTATTTTAGTTATGGATGGAATCGGTCAAAAAATTAATGCTACTCATTCCTTGGTTCTCTTCTGTGGTATCCGCTTGGGAACTCGTATTGATATATCTTAAAGTTTCTTTGTGGATGACATCCTCGCCTTTAGGATGGTTTCTAGACAACAATGGTTGACACTACACTATATTATCTAGAGATTTGGCGTGGCTTCGGGGATGATGGTTAATGAAGACAAATTATTAATCATGTACTCATATTGTGATCGGGAGGAGATAAAAAGTATTACAACCCTATTTAATTTTCGCTCCCAACCCTTATGTGATGGTTTAACCTACGTTGGTTTCCATCTCAAGCCAAATAATTACAAGATTGCTGACTGGCAGTGGCTTCTGGACAAATTTTGTAACAAACTTTATTATTGATCCCATCAAAAATTGTCTCTGGGAGGTACATGCATTCTGGCATAAGAGGTTCTCCAGTAGATTTTGGTGTATTGGGCACATCTATATATATTCTTCCCTTATGTAAACTTGACTCGGGATAGAGTCAAAGTTGACTAGGGTAAATAGTAGTGGTTTTGGGGCACATGGTTTTGTGCACCCATGGTTTTGGCCCATGGTATTGCATGTAATGGAGCCTATAAAAGGTTGGAAAGACTTCATTATAAAGTAGGCCTGGAGGTGAGCGGTGAAGGTTCACTTGGCCGGATTGGCCAGGGTTTTTTGGCCTATGGTTAATGAAATTTCATTGGTTGGGTTTTTCCCAGATAAACATCTGTGTTTATGTTTATGATTTGTTGCTGGGTTCTTTATGTCTATTTCTCTCAGTAAATGTTTATTATTTCTGCCTGTAAATCATAACAATCAGTTGTTACTAAAACCAAAAGTTTCATGGCACAACTCATTTGGGTGTGTATGGATATGAGACATAAATACCATGTTATCAAATGGGAGAAGATCACTGTTCCAAAAGATTTCAATGGATGGGGAATATGGGACCATAATATTTTTGGATGGGCACTCATTATCAAATCTATATCGCGTGCACTATTCTGAGAGGGAATCTGGAAGAATACAATCTCGAAAAAATATCTATAGAATAAAAAAGCTTGTGACTGGATTAGAGAAGGGAACATTGGGATAAAATGTGGATCTTATATATGGACGAGTTTCTATAAGGTAAAAGACTAGTTTCTCAAACAAATTACATGGCATTTTGGCAAAGGAAACCACATCATAATTGTTATTGACAAAACATAAGGTGTTGATGGCAGAAACCCCCTCTCTCAAGATACCATGGTTAGATTATGATCTAGAGGTTACTTCTTTCTGGAACAAGTCATACTAAGTTGGAGAGGAAATTTTTCTGTTTGGAAAAATGATGAAGATATAAGCCTAGCGGGCCACTGTGTAGAGGAATGGAATAAATACATGCATATAGTAAAAATGGTGGGCCTTTGTAGAAATGAGGAGGGAGATTACATCATATGGGGAGGGAAATTACAGTGCAACTCAGTGGTAGTAGCAAAATCCTACAGGTACATTATGAGCACACTTTTCTCTTTTAATCACCCTATTTGGTTCTATAAGAAATTGAAACTGAATGTCCAAATTAAGATTATTCTTTACACTTGATTGGTTTGGCATAACAAAAGTATGGCTTGTGATAATCTGCATAAAAGAGGTATACATGGGCCTAGTAGATTCCCACTATGCAGGGTTTCGATGGAGATAAACGTACATATATTCTTGGAGTGTCCCATGGAGATACAGGTCTGGAGAAGAATAAAAATAAAACTCAACATCCCTTTCATAATTTTTGAGTCAATAGAACAAAGCCTTATTTAGTGATCTAGGGTGGGGGTAAATATCATGCCACCCCACTATTCACTTTCTCGAAAATCTGGTTGTCCCAGAATGGTTATATATTTGAAGATTACATGATTTATTTTCACATAATCACATTCAATGTCGGATGGTGGATGAATACTCAGAAAAGTGACATATAGAGGGATAAGAATCTATCGATTTGACTCATCCCACCTGACATTCTTTTTCCTACGGGTTATTTTTATGGAGCAACTCACATTAGGGGAATTTTGAGGTCTAAAATGGACCTCCTAAGAAAAATGTACAACCAAAATAAACTTTATAAGAACCAATAGGATTCAAGATGATGATGTCAACCATGGGGGATGATTCACCATATTTTAAGTAAAAAGGTAAAAACATTAAAAAATAATAAAATAATAAAACTACTTTTTCAACTCGTATTTTCAACTTATCTGCCAAAGTTTTTACTCAAATTTTGAGAAAGACTCATTAGATGAAAAATTTAATTCCTAATCCAAGGAATACCCATGTTGCATAGTTTTGATGGACCCCGCTACACGAAAAATGAGAAGTACATGAAAAAATGTGATTACAATCACGATTTTCATGTATTTCTCATTTTTCGTGTAGTTGGATCCATCGAAAGTATGCAACATGGGTACTCCTTGGATGAGGAATTAAATTTTTCATCCAATGAGTACTCCCGCTTGAAATTTGAGTAAAAACTTTGGGAGATAAGTTGAAAATACGAGTTGAAAAAGTAGTTTTTCCTTTTTCCCTCTAAAATTTGATGATGTAATAAAATCTTATTTAATTATTTCCACTATTATTTTACAATTTCCTCAGGAGGCCCATTTTAGACCTCGAAATTCCTCTAATGGAGAGGTATTTACAGTTGTGGTGTATGGCTTAGGATGTGGGAAGATATATTGGCATGTTGGGGACTTCTATGGTTCTCCACGAAATTGTCTATCGAGGCTATTCATGTATATGGAGACTCCAAGACCCTCATTGATGGGGTTTCGACCAATACAAATTTTTTCCCTCCAAACCTATGCGGCTGGATATCCCACATAAAATTCCTCAAGAAGTCCTTTCATCACATTAATTTTCAACATATCTTAAGGGAATCAAATTTTGTAGTTGAATCAGTGTCTAAAAAGGGCATCACATATGACAATGGCTAGATTCACTTCGTATATCATGATGAAAACATTGTTAGGGATGAAGGCAAAATATTACTTCCTTAGCATTAGAATCTATTTTTTTGTCTTTTTGTGGTTTATTGTTGAACATAATTTCCACTGTTTTAATGATAAGATATTCATATGGGAAACATATGTGAACAAATCCCTGAATCACTTTTCTTGAACATAAAGACATATTTAGAAAGTTTCAAACTTACTCTCTAGTTTTAGTATGGGGTTCACAATTTGAATGTAAATTTTGATTTCTATCTAGAAAATGTACTTGTACATTATATAAACCAATATTTTTTTCATCTGAAAAAAAAAAAGAAAAAAAAAGAAAAAGAAAAAGAAAAAGAAGAAGAAGAAGAAAAAAGAAAAGAAAAGAAAAGAAAAGAGAAAAAGAAAAGGAAAAAGATAAAAAGTAATAATAAATATGGTTTAACACTACACAATCATAATATTTTTAGCATTAAAAAATTTCATTCCAATACACTCTTATCATGATAAGCCTAAAAAAGAAATGGAGTTTTAAAGAAAACTTCTTTATATTAATTTAAAATACTTCAAAATTATACTAATTAAAATTTACATATAAATTTATTAGATTTTTTAAATTAAAAAAATAATAATTTTTAATAAAAATAATAATTACATAATTTTTTTTATATTTACATTATATTAATTGAAATTAATTAAAATCTATGTTATTTCAAAATAATCAAAATTCACATATAAAATCTCTCACATGTATATATTTTTTTTTTATATTTTTTTAATTGAAAATTTGATAGGTTTTAAAAGTATTGATAATTGTATACAAAATAAAATTTATATTTACTAATAATATTATTATATTGTACATGTAAAGCTATTTTATTATTATATTATATATGCAAAGTTATTTTTTTAATTTACAGTTGTTATAAATTTTTTAATTTTTTGAAAAAATAGTTTTTTATTTAATTTTATAGAATTTAAAATCCAAAATGATTTATTTTCAACTAAAATAAAATTTTAAACTTTAAATCAAATAATATTATTTTTAAAAATAAAACAAAATAAAAATATTATTAGAGTCACTATAAAGTGCAGTATGAAAGAGATTTTTATTATTTTTAAATGAATGTAAATATTTAAATGTTGACTTAATATGTAGAGGATATTATAATTGCAAATGAATGTAAAGATTTAAATGACTACTTAATATAAGAGATATATTCTAATGCTTATAAAACAAAGCATTATATTAAAAATGAATAATAATAAAGTACAATGCAAACTTAAATAAAAAAATAAAAAACAATAAAATTCACAATCCTTCAATTGAATTTATAATTTGTTCTTAAAAATAAAACCATAAAAAAAACTTGCAAGAAAAAAATCATAACATACATATCACATTACAATAAATTGAAATTAATTAATTTATATATATATATATATATATATATATATATATATATATATATATATAATTAAATTTTTTAAGTAATAGATATATAATTAAAAAAGCTATTTTTAAATATGAAAATATATGATAATTAAGTAATAAACAAATAAAAATTAATAATTTAAAGTTATATATTGATGCAAGAGCATCTTGCTTAATTTTCATTATTTAATTGAGTAATTAGGGGGTGATGTTTTTTTAATTATTTTATAAATTATTATGCTCATTTTAATAAATTAAGAGAGAAAATATGAGTGTGAGGATTATTGTAAATATTCTTTTAATAAATGGAGGATATGAGTGGAGTTGAGTTAGGTAGATAATTTAGGGATTAGGAATTCCTTCAATGGAACTCAATTGAGTCAAATAAGGGATAAATCTATTTTAGATTTTGGTTGAGATTTGTGTGGAGAAAATCACGGATTGGAATTAATCCATAATTATGTATAAATATGAGGATTGTGTGAGGATGTAAAACAGTGAGGAATACAGTGAGAGATATAGAGAGAAATGGTGTGAGAGCTTATGTAAAGGGCGAGAGCCGAGAGGCCTACAAATGTGATATTTGGCAAAGAACGGTTTGAATTTGTAATTTTCCTGTTTTATTATAAGCAAGTATTTTATCTGTTTCGGCTCTCTCTTCATATTCTGTATTAAATCTAAGTATTTTATATGAAGATTTTGATGAGGATTTCATGTTAAAGGGAACACACACTCTTCTATGCGCTCTATTCTGATTTATGCAGAATTTCTCCATCATTTTGGTATTAGAGCTTTAGGCGAAAGTGGGTGGAGAACTTGTTGGAGGTTGTTGGTGCCTGTGGTGATGAGTGTTAGTTCGATGACTTGATGAAGGTGTCGCGTATTTGTGTTGTGGATTTGGTGAAGTGTGGAGTTGGTAAGAGATGTTGGCTTGCGTGAGAGAAGTGGTAACGCTTTGGTAAGGTGTGGTGGATTGGTGTGTCATCTACAATTTGTCGCATTTGGAGAGTCAATCTATCACAGATCGATCAATGTTCTTGACTGATCTTCTTTGTGGATCTACCTTATATAAAAAATTTGATTTGTATGGAGAAGTTAAGCCTTCCTCCGTGCAGCGCTATTAACTAATCCAAGGCTCAGAACTCAAGGCTCGTCTTAGGCTTGTAATCGTCACTGGTGAGGCTACATGTGTGTTTCCAGTTGACCGTGGATCTATTCCATTGGATACTGTCTGATGTACCTCTGCATGGAGCCATAAATCCGATGGAGAGATCCGAGTGCTGGGGTGGAATTTGACCGTGGTGTGGCACAGTAGAATAGATCGAGCTTTTGTGGTGTTGTTGGTGTTTGACTCCATATGTTGAGCCTATCCATGGGGGATGTGTCTCAGTGCGATCAAGTAGTCGCTAAATGTGAAACAGACTTCCGACTTCAGAGAAAGGCATACTTTTTCTTCCTTGACTAGGTGTTGGATTGATAATACCAGCCGGCAATCAGAGAGAGAGACCCTCGGGTATATATATTGTGGCCTGTATATTTTGCATTTTTTTCCAGTGGCTCAAATTGCACTTTGAAAGGAGATAACTGATGTATAAATCCTTTATGGAAAAATTAGAGAGCATATGAACTCCATCCATTTGGAGAGTTCGGTTTTTTTGTATAATGCAATTTGTAGCTACTTTAAAAATTTAATGTGTGCCTTCTTCCCTGTATCAAATTTTTGGTATGAGGCGTTTTGGGCCTGTTGCAATATTGGAGTCGTGAACCAGTGCTAGAGGAGCTATATGGCAAGGGGAAAAGGAGATTGATACCAGCCTACGTGGAGGTCATGGAGGCTATGCCTGAGAGCTGTTGCTCATTGGTGTGGCTTCAGGTGTAGAAGCATCCAATGTCACATACAAGTATTTGTTTTTGGATACAAGATACACGATACAATATGTCGGAGTAGATTTTACAATGGAGGTCGGTACATCTGACGACTTGATCATCCTTGCGAATGAACTGTTTACTTTCATAGAGCTCTCGATATTGCGTCAACATCTCCTCTGTCTTAGTAAGAATCTACAAATCTGTTGCTGTCTTGTTCGATTGGAGTATAGTTCCCCATTGGAGTGGGAACTGCACAAATTGGGGGTTGAATATGTATGAGGGGAATTTTTTTTCCTGAAGAGACCAGTTTATGTAGAGCCCTTGTGAATGCCGCAGGCTTTTGGATCCATGGTTAATAGCAAAAGCAATAGATTCATAATTGGCTGGATGGGATGAGTTGCTCATTATAGAAATCATATTGACTACATCAATTCGCTCTGCCATTTAGTAATTCTGGCCCATCAAAAATTGGGAGGAGAAGTCACATATTTCTTAGCTTCTTCTCTCGACCTCCAGATGTAGGCATTCTTTTCTATTGATTTCGTTGTTCCATTAATGGACCCCTGTGGCTTCAATTCTGTACTGTTGGGACTGTGCCAGATCTGTGAGTTGTGTTGGTCATTGTGGAGAACCATGCCATATCAATCAGTGGAAACCACTGGAACCATCATTTTTCGTGAGAAGGAAATAGATACGTTGTTAAAATATTTCCACTATCAGTAAAGAAAGACCGTGAGATCACCCTGGTTGTCATAAATCCTCTACAAATTATAATGAGGGTCTTGCTATGAATGCCAAGAAAAAAGGAGCCAAATTCTGCTAGGAATACAAGAGAGAGGGGTTATATTATTTCACCCACAAGGAGACTCCAAGAAATTGATGTGCAAATATGGTTCGAGCGTGGTTGTGACATATCGTTTTGAGGTTGTGATAACTAAGATCTACACCGAGGAGCAAGCCTATAAAGAAGAATTTATGATTTCCATGAGTTAAAAATCATGATTGATCATTGCTTGTAGTGCATGTGGAAGTGTTCACATTCTTCTGTTCAGAAGATAATGCAGTTTGTGTTTGTTGCTGTGGAGAAATATGTTGATGCCACCATGCTAAAAGGAAGTTTTGGAAAATTCCTATGAAGAAATTGTTTTTGTGCACTAAAAAGAGACGATGTTGCATGAGAACCGTCACTGCAAACAATGAGCTGCATGGAAGTACAGGAAATTTGTCTGCGCTAAGATGATGAGCGTGTTGAATGAAGGGCATGCGAATATTCAGAGTAATAAGGACGACACAAAAGAGTGAAATCCGGAAAGTTGAAATTGCAAAGAGAAGGTTTATTAAATAACCTTGATGGGAGCATAAGGTATGATAATTCAGAAAGGTATTTTTGAATGTTGAAAATTGAATGGTTTATTTATTTTCACCATAAAGTAAATCTTGGGAAAAACGGAATTGCATTTCAATTTAAAGGCTTAAAAGAAGGTGATAAAGGGAGATGATGTAATTAGTGACTTATGATAAGAATGAGTATGAGAGAGAGTGAAGAGTTTACATCATGAAAATGTATTAAGGGTGGATGTTCATTGGTATGTTGTATAACTTGAATTAGAGTCAAAATATCCACTATTCTAATTATGAGGTCAGCCTTTGAAGTCAAATAAGATGTTAAGGTCAAATGAAAATTTGGATAGCTTGAGTCAAGTTAAACCATTGAGTTATTGTAGAAGAGGGTGTATTTTTCATCCAAGATGAAGAGTTGATGTCAAGTCTGGAGTCAGAGAGTCTTAAATCAAGTCATAGGTTTGAATGCAATTGGGTGCATGATCGGCGGAGCCCGACACCCAAAGAGTTTGGTCATCATAACACATGAAATATTGTAGTTGCTGTTTGCAACAAAGACGAGCAAGAGAGTTGCCAGAGATGATTCCAAGACAGAGAGCTGAAAGAGGTCAAGTGAAGGAAGCGAGATTGTATTGTTGGATGGAAAGTAGGAAGTGTTGTGGAGGTAAATCCCCTCTACGGACAAAGGCAATCCCACTAGCCCTAGAGTGGGTCTAGCAACAATCGAAACATGCAAAACTATTGGTTCCTATTTACAAAAAATAGAATCACGATAGATCACTTACCATGATTCCTTCACTGTTGTTGTCGAAGAAGAAGTGGCACTTCCGTTCTTAGCTGGACAGGTCACGATCCGTGAGCTTGTTGCATCTAGATACTTGTACACATGAAAAGAAGAGAGACAACATGCAACATAATATTTCACACTTTTATAACTATCGATCAGTCAGAGAGGAATGAATGAAACTGCATTGTATAATGGAAAAACAAAATCATGGAACCAATATCAGAGTCACGTATATTAAGATACGAGAGAATGATTACAACCGATGCTCTGACGTCGTGATCTTCCTTCGACAGGGCTCCAGCGGGACGTGTCTCACAAAGCTCGTCAGCGATTTGACAGAACTCTCTCTCTCATAGGGTTCTCCTTAGCTCTGCTCTTGATTTTCACTCAGCTATAATTTCCTTCCCAAGAGTTTAGCTAGCTAGCAAATGGAGAGGGCAGGCTTTTATAAAGGGAGAAGGAGAGGTTAGGCTTCCTATAATTATGGGGGAGAGTCCTATCTCTTAGGAAGGTTCCATGCGAGGTGGAAAACCACTTCCTAAATAGGGAGATCCGGGGGCAAACAACCCAACCTCATTTTGATGATCTGTTCTGAAGTTGTTAGAATCAAACTTCCGCCTTCTATTGTTAAAAAAAATTCCTTAATAGGCTTGGCGCGGGTGCAACATAGGGACAGAGCGCTAGTTGGCATGCCCACTAGTGTGCATTTTCCCCATTGGCGCGAGGGATGAACTGGAAACTCGTGGCAATGCCAAAACATGGGTTTTTAAGGTTTCTCAGAGGAAATGTTCTACAGGAGAATTCTTTTCCTTATGCAGAAGGATGCCATCAAGGTGTTTTCAGGACATTTTACTATTCACAGGTCACGGGAATAGTCCTCCAATGTACGGGATGAGGGATTGCAGGGACGGTGACAAAATGATGTGTAACAGATGCCCCGTAAAGCATGAGGTCCGAGAGAGAGGGAGGGGTTAAATGCTTTATGAGAACGTGCCCAACTGAAAAAACTGCCTTCGGAAGACCTGTGAATACAAATACAACTGAAATCTCTGATACATGATATGTGGTATGGGTGCAGCCATCCATAATAGAGTGTACAAAAACCGCAATCCAAGGTATGGATGTAGCCATCCAGTAAATAAGGATCAACAAGTAGACTCAGGTATGGTCGCAACCATCCAATCGAATGAGTCATGTAATAAATCATAATAATCCACAAAGAACCCATAGCCTGGATATTTATCAGACAAAATCCAGGGTTTTGCGCTCCATCTCGAACCGAACAAAGTACAAGTTCGAGCATGCGAATATGTGAGTTGAAGTCAAACATGCAAGAACATCGTCTGATTACTAGTCAATAATGAAAGTCGTTAACAGATGCGAGAGGAACCACCAATAATGATGATGGATCTCAAGGTACAAAAGGTACAATCCACGAAATGTGAACAGTGAGCTGGCGTCGAACACCCGCAAAATCATCCAAATGAAGGCCAATAATGAAAACCTTGTGTCGAATGCGAAGAACCTGCCATTGATGCATGCAGGCTCTAAGGCACCTGAAGGGAGTCTTTAGACCAGCTTCCTGGATAATGAGCCGAATTTGATAGGAAGTGACCTTGATTGAAGGTGAGCCATAATATTTCCCACATCATCGACACGAGACAGTGGGATATAATGTTTTTGAATCAAGACCAACAAAGAATCAGAGGGAGGTTGAAAACTGCAGAGGCCAACTTCTCTTGAACATATCGGCAGCACGAAATTGGATTTGGTAGTATTTGACATCAAGGGATCTGAGGTCATGGTGACGTGGAAAAGAGCAGATGAGAAGTCAAAAGAGATTACCCAAACCCATGAAGGTAAGCAGATAACGAGATGAGATGTCCCCAACCCGACACGAATGTAGACAAGTGCCATGTTCAAGAGCGACATACTGCCGACACGAATATAATACTGGTTCCATTTTCCCCCATCATTTTTGGCGAGTACCCCAATTATTTTTGAAAACAAGCTTGAAGGGGATAGCATGTGCTTGTGATATAAGTTTTTCCTTCAGAAAAATCCAACCTAGTACATTTAACGAGCCATAGGAAGGAGGAACTCGAGTAACTTCATTATGACGGAGTCCGATGTCATCAGTTTTTAACGAGTCTGACAAAGGAAGAACTCGATGTCTTTTCATGTTTGGAGAGTTTGAAAATACAGCGAAAAAGAAAACTCCAGCAAGTCCATTTTCGTCCTCAGATCCGAAAAGGTAGAAAACAATACCTTAGAGAATCTCCTAGTCGCGATAGGCTAGGGTATTCCTTTTGTTGATCAGCGGTTGTCATAGAAGTCAACCCAAGCAGCACCAAGGGCTAACCCAATATTGCATGGGAATTTTGACCTACCAAATTAATATATTCTAGGTCAATAATGATTTTGATGGTTTCTACTTGTTGATATGTTTCCGTTGATATATGGCATGCCATGTAATTCTTCACGGTTTGAGAGATATTCATGTTTGAAGTTTGTACCCCCAGTTAGTGGGCTAAAACCCCATGGGGTTGGGGCATAGGTCATTGAAAAGTCATAATTAATACTTTTTAATCTCCTAAAATCCCTCCCACATTCACTTGTTGAAACCCCTCTCAACTTAAGCATTTATATAAATTGTGATCTTCATTTCCTCCTTAGGAAAGGGATTTCGCCATATGAAACAGGTCATCATGGAATTTGCGCTCTAAATTTTTTTATACGAAGGTTCAGAAGCTGAATTTTTTATGAGGTGAAGCCAAAATCCTGAGGAAGCTGCTGTAAACATTTCAGATCAAGGTGCACAATATTTTTGGAGATATGGTCTATGGAAGTCAGGGTTTTTGTAGGCTCCTGAAATTCATCTTAAAGAAGTGACCTTGGTAAATTCGTCATAACTCTCTCTCTGAGTATCGGATTTGAATTCCATAAAAAATGGCGGATAGTGCACAATCTATAATTTTTCTCTATAAATTTCAGAGCCAAATGAATAAACAGTGACATGTGGCACGTCGTACATGTGCGCTCTGCTGAAACAGTCCATAATTAGGGCATTGTGAGAGACTGGGTATAACTCTCTCTTGAAGAATCCAAATTGGGTCAAACCTATGGCATTGGAAAGACGACTCATAGGAATACTTAGGACTGAAAATCATATATTGAGGATCTAAAATAACATAGATACACAAGATTCAATATCGAGCTCCTAGAAGGAAAGAAAAATCTAGATCATGTGTTGTCAAGGGTTGCAAAGGACCAGACTTTTTACGACATCAAAGCAAAGAAAGGTGCAGTGGAGGGTAGCATGACAAGAGCAGCAACCAAGGTGCATAACAGCAGCAAGAAGTTCATCATATGAAGTCTTCAAGTGGGCAGCACTGCATACAATCATTGTAAATGTATCATTGTACTTAATCATTGTAAATACATTATTGTACAAATTGTACTAGTGTCTATCTGCCAAGGGTTGAAGAGGCAGTGTTGGGAGGTCTAGGATCATCATTAGTTGGTTGTGTCAAAGTTGGGGTTATGGTCTAGTATATCTTCTTCTTCTACATCATTCTATATTATTGTAAAGTGGACCATTTTCCCTGGTACGGGAGTCCATTCTTCTTTTATTCTTCTATAGGGTGGTAGGGAGGTGCTAGGGTGAGTTGTAGCTCATTAGGTGTTGGGGCATCCATTCAGTTGACTACTGAAGAATCTCGGGCGTTGGAGCATCCATCCAGTGGGAGCTGGAGAAGAATGCTTTTCTAGATTCTAGGAAGTTGGAGCTTTATTTTCAATTGGAGTTGAATATTAAAGAATTATTAGAAAAGCATTAGGTGGTTTTTGTCCCGGAGTGGGTTTCCACCTTAAAAACCGTGTGCATTTTTGTTCCCCTTGTTTGTTTCTATCATTGTACAAACACTGATAATAATTGAAGATTAACTAATGCTCTAATTGAAAGGAATACTGATTCACCCCCCCTCTCAGTATTTCCAACAATTGGTATCAGAGCTTGGTTCCTTCTTAACAACTGGAAGGAGGTCATGGAGCATACCAAGAATGGTGTACCTCTATTCAATGAAAATAATTATGCACTTTTGAAAGGAATAATGGAGGTCTATCTCTTAGCGCAAGGTTACGAAGTATGGGACACTGTTCAAAATGGATTTACATCAACTACGGATGAACAAGGTAAGAAGAATTTGGTAAATGATGCAAAAGAAAAGAATATTATTATCAGTGGAATTATTGAGTCTGCTTATCATAAGGTGTTGGGTTGTAAAACTGCCAAAAATGTATGGGACAAGCTTAAGAATATATATGCAGGTGACTCAAATGTCAAAAAAGCAAAGCTTCAAATCTATAGAGCAAAATTTGAGCAACTCAGAATAAAAGAAGATTGCAACGTTGCTGCATACTTCCAATACATTAATGAAATAACCAATACTCTTGAAGGATTGGGAGAGACAGTTGACAAGAAGACTATTATACGAAAGATTCTTAGAACGTTACCAGGGAGATTCAACCCAAAGGTATCGGTCTTAGAATACAGTGAAAATCTGGAAAAACTCAACAAAGAGGAATTACATGGAGTTCTCAAAGCATATGAAATGAGACTTGAATAATAAGAGGGTACTTCGCATCTAGAAACTGCGTTCGTTGCATTTAAGAAAACCAATAAGGATAAACAACCTTCAATTGAAAAGACATGCACCTGAAAGTGTGAAGAAAGGGGAGATGATGAAGAAGGTCTTTTAGATGAAGAATATGCTTACTTCATGAGAAAACTAAAAATTGGTAAGGGAAAATTCAAAGGTAAACTTCCATTGATATGTTTCAGCTGTAATGAGGTTGGGCATTTTGTAGCAAAATGTCCAAACTGAAGTAATGGCAACTCAAAAGGAAAGAAAGGCTTTAATAAATTCAACAAGCAAGGATCCAAAAGGAACTTTCTCTCTAAGGAAGATAGCTCATCGTCCAATGAAGATAATGATAGTGAAGAAGAAGCCAATGAGAGAGTATTGTTTATGGCCAAGCACAATAAACCCAAGCACAATAAATAAGAGGTATCAAAAAACGAAGAAGAAGGATGGACCATAGAATAATTTTATGAGGAAGCAATCAAGCTTATAAAAGATCTCAAGGCGGAGAAGATCCGTTCCAATACTCTTGATGAACAAGTTCAAGGTCTCAAAATTGAAGTTGAAGAACACAAATGCATTGAAGAGTCACTTCAAAAGAAGTTGGAAGAAAGCAACCAAGAAAGGGAAGAATTAGAGGCTGAAGTAGTCTCGCTGCTTGAGGAAGTGAAGAAAGGAAAAACTATCCAAAACTATGCCAACAGCTCAAGGGCATTGGAAGAACTCATCAACAATCAACGATCTTACAATGACAAAACTGGCATCGGTTACAAAGGAGAAGAAGCAGGACCTTCTAAAACAAAATACAATGAACCTATGAGATCTGACATGCATGTAGACTTCATTGGACAAGGTTCACAAGAACAGCCTTGGAAGAAAATTCCTCGACGAAAATTTCCATCCAGGTACCAACATATTTTTTATGGCTATTGTTATTCATGTGGAAAATTTGGTCATAAAGCTGTAGAATGTCGCACGTACTCTAGGAACGAATACAATTCCAGGAGATCTGTCAAATATGAACCTCCCAGGGCTCAGCGAAACATCAATAGATTTGAACATTTAAGAAATAATATTGAATGTTACAAATGTCGAAACTTTGGACACATAGCCAAAGACTACAGACTTGGAAATCCTCCAGAAGAATCTTTGAAGCCATAGAACGAATGAACATGGAAGAAGAAGAAGAATGATAATTGTGCTCTCGCTTTCAAGGCTCAAAAGAACAAAGATGTGTGGTATGTTGATAGCGGTTGCTCAACGCATATGACTAGAGATGAAATAAATTTGTATCTCTGAAAGAGAAGAAGGATGGAACCATGTCCTTTGGAAATGATGGATCTTCAAATGTTATAGGATCAGGTACTGTCACTCTCGAAAGCAAAGATGCTCTAGCCAAGAATGTTCTATTGGTTGAAAACATGAATCACAATCTACTCAGTGTTGGAAAAATGTGTGATCAAGGACACACAATACTATTCAACTCCACAAAATGAGAAATCAGGAAAGGCGTGTTTGGTGAAATTGTGGCTACAGCAAGTCAAGCTCCAAACGACATATATGTTCTGGATGAAGCAACTAAAGCATGTCTAATATCTAAAGAGGATGATACAATAATTGGTAGCAATGATGATCGACTAAGTAAGAAGTTTGCTACAAAGGTGCAAAGTGATTTTGAGATGTCTTTACTTGGTGAGCTAACATACTTCTTAGGGCTTCAAATATCTCAGCAAGAGAAGGGAATATTTATATGTCAAGCCAAGTACATCAAGGAAATGCTCAAGAAAATTTAAATGGAAGATTGCAAACCCATCCTTACTCCAATGGTAACAGGTTGCAAATTGAGCATAGACGACTCATCTAAGGATGTGGATCAAAGGTTGTACAGATCTATGATTAGTAGTCTTCTATATGTAACAACCTCCCAACCAGATGTTATGCAAGTAGTTGGACAAGTAGCAAGATTCCAAGTAGCACCAAAAGAATCACATATTAAATATTCACTAGCATTGGAATATCTTTGCCAGAAGCTTGGGATTCTCCCAATTTCTCATTAGATTTTCCTTTTTCATAATATAAAGGGGGAGTGGAAGTAGATTACAAATGTGCAGGACAGTTGTGTGTTAAGGGGAGTGGAAGTGTGTACAGGTCTCCAGGATGGTTGTGTTGCAGGGGGAGTTACCCTTTGCCATTGATGTCAAAGGGGGAAAAAATGTTGTAGGAAGAGGTTTCATGATCGTAGGGGGAGTACTTGTGTTGCCATCAATGCCAAAGGGGGAGATTGTTGATCAGCGGTTGTCATTGATGTTAACCCAAGCAGCACCAGGGGCTAACCCAATATTGCATGGGAATTTTGACCTAGAAAATTAATATATTCTGGGTCAATAATGCTTTTGATGGTTTCTACTTGTCGAGATGTTTCCGTTGATATATGGCACGCCATGTAATTCTTCACAGTTTGAGAGATATTCATGTTTGAAGTTTGTACCCCCAGTTAGTGGGCTAAAACCCCATGGGGTTGGGGCATGGGTCATTTAAAATTCATAATTAATATTTTTAAAGCTCCTAAAATCCCTCCCATGTTCACTTGTTGAAGCCCCTCTCAACTTAAGCATTTATATAAATTGTGATCTTCATTTCCTCCTTAGGAAAGGGATTTTGCCATCTGAAACAAGTCATCGTGGAATTTTAACTATAACTTTTTTTCTATGAATGTGAAAAAGCTGAAATTTTTATGAGGCAAAGCCAAAATCCTGAGGAAGCTTCTGTAAAAATTTTAGATAAAGGTCCGCAATAGTTTTGGATATATGATCTGTGGAAGTCAGGGTTTTTGCAGGCTCCTGAAATTCATCTCAAATAAGTGACCTTGGTAAATTCGTCATAACTCTCTCTCTAAGTATAGGATTGGAATTTTGTAAAAAGTGATGGATAGTGCACAGTCTATGATTTTTTCTCTATCAATTTCAGAGCCAAATGAACAAACAGTGACACATGGCACGCCATACAAGTGAGCTCTACTGAAACAGTCCATAATTAGGGAATTGTGAGAGATTGGGTATAACTCTCTCTTGAAGAATCCAAATTGGGTCAGACCTATGGCATTGGAAAGACAACTCAGAGGAATACTATAGGACTAAAAATCAGATATTGAGGATCTAAAATAACATAGATACACCAGATTCAATATCGAGCTCCTAGAATGCAAGAAAAAGCTAGATCATGTGTTGTCAAGGGTTGCAAAGGACCAGACTTTCTATGACAGAAAAGCAAATAAAGGTGCAACAGAGGGTAGCATGACAAGAGCATCAACCAAGGTGCATAACAGCAGCAAGATGTTCATAATATGAAGTCTTCAAGTGGGCAGCACTGCATACAATCATTGTAAAGGTATCATTGTACTTAGTCATTGTAAATACATTATTGTACAAATTGTACTAGTGTCTATCTGCCAAGGGTTGAAGAGGCAGTGTTGGGAGGTCTAGGATCATCATTAGGTGGTTTTGTCAAAGTTGGGGTTATGGTCTAGTATATCTTCTTCTTCTACATCATTCTATATTATTGTAAAGTGGACCATTTTCCCTGGTACGAGAGTCCATTCTTCTTTTATTCTTCAATAGGGTGGTAGGAAGGTGCTAGGGTGAGTTTTAGCTCATTGGGTGTTGGGGCATCCATTCAGTTGACTATTGAAGAATCTTGGGCATTGGAGTGTCCATCCAGTGGGAGCTGGAGAAGAATGATTTTCTAGATTCTAGGAAGTTGGAGTTTTATTTTCGATTGGAGTTGAATATTAAAGAATTATTAGAAAAGAATTAGGTGGTTTTTGTCCCGGAGTGGGTTTCCACCTTAAAAACTGTGTGCATTTGTGTTCCTCTTGTTTGCTGCTATCATTGTAAAAACACTAATAATAATTGAAGATTAAATAATGCTCTAATTGAAAGGAATATTGATTCACCCCCCCTCTTAGTATTTCCAACACCTTTTTCGTAAATAATCTATCCCAGCCTGAAAAAGGGGTAAACGTATACTGGGTAGATGTCGTTTCGCAACCAATTTAACGAGCTCAAAATGACAAGCGACTCGGCAATATTTTCAGTTTTAGAGAGTCATAAAAGAGCTGAAAGGTGACTCCAGCAATGACTTTTTTGTGTTTTTACTGAGTCCGAAAAAGTATAAAATACAACTTGTGTCTTTGCCCTAATCGCGTGAAAACCTGTCGTTGCATAAAAAGCAAGTGTAAAACCCATTTTTCGACAAAAATATAATAAAATATCAGAAAAACAAGTCCTAAAACCTAATTTTGATTTGAAAAGTTATAAATATTACAAATAGTAAAAACTTCTCTTTTCACCTTTTTACCTCTTTGGAGAGCGATAGTGAGCCATTCCTTTGCGATCTCGAGGCGACAATTGTGAACAATCCAGTGGACTAATCCGGATTCCATCTTCTTCAGGTAAGAGCCGCTTCCATTAGCCATATTTTAAGTCATATTTCATAGCTTTTGATTGTCATTTGGCATCCTTGAGGGGAGGAATTGCAAAATCAGGGCCTCTGCGATTGGCGTGGGTTTCAGGCACGGACCCGTGCCATCCATCCCTTTTTCACACAGGGGTCTCGCCAGGTGGTGTGAATGTTAGAAAAATAGCCGCACCAACCGTGCAACCCAACATTCCATTTGAATTTAACAAAAATAGAGCCAATGAATTGTTGTTTTAAGTACCTAAGGGATCTTACAATGTGTTTATGACCAAATTGATGCAGGTATAAAGCAAAAATGGTAATTGAATGGAAGGAAAGAGAGCATAGTGAGGAAGATGAATTGGCAATGGGAAATGAGCAGTGTATGAATGCTCTCTGGAATTGCGATTTGAATTTTTTTTTCCTGACGCCATGTCTCTGAGCTTAGCCTGAACTACTGTAATATCTGATTAGCATCTGGGATGAGGATGAGGAGAAGTTTAAACTTCGAGATCAGGTACTTGAGCTCAAAGTGTTAGACGTGTAATTCATCACTGGACTATCACACAGGGGTCCAATTCCTATCTTGACTGGCACCAGGCCTTTAGGCGAAAACATGACAATGGTCATGGACAGGGTGTGATGAGGGGCACACAAAGGGACATGTAGTGGAAAGGTAGAAATTTAGACCGTCCTTGATCTAGTACTAAGAGTAGTGCTACATACCATTATGCGGGCTGCGAGGTCGCAGGCACTACACGAGGCTACAAAGACACAGCTCCTTCTTGCATCAGAGTGCATGAACCTGACAGTGTTTGACTGGGCCACAACCGTGACTATGAACATCAAACGACAACTGACCAAATGCAAGAAGACCAAACTGAAATAGTTTGGGTACAGGTCAATTTTGGTGTCGTTCTTCCTAGAACGACTACCTATCTTCCAGTGCCAGGGGGCGATAGTCCCGGATCCACTATTGAGAGAGCCACGGATGGCTCGATGGGCGACATTGATGCCCAAGGCAGGGGGCAGCCAGCAGATGTCATGGTGGCCTGAGTTCTTTGGATGGCTCTGATGACAGCTGATCATCATAGAGGACTAGCCCTATGCGAGCACAGATTTTACTAGAGACCCAGACCTTCCGCTCCCAGAAGGAGAGGACTGGGACGAGGAGCTAGGTAAGAATATTTTTAATTTTATGAGTTTTATGATTTTTTGGTATACATGCATGTTCTAACAGCTGATCCTATATGTATGCAGATGTTGTCCCAGAGAGGCCCGCCGGAATGTCACCAGTAGCGAGGAGGATCCCTCTCGCTTATGACCCTCAAGGTGAGGGGGGCGAGGGGGATGAGCTTGTACAGAACCTAGAAGGGATTTCTCGTGGAGTTCCGGATTATGCTCGTTTAGCCAATGTTCCCTTAGCTTATCAGAGGCAAACTGTGGGGGTGCCGAGTCGACTCCACCGCTTACTGAGGCGGTTGGTGCGGGCAGTGATGTGCTACCACGAGCACCATGCCGATTAGTCACCTAGGCTTTTTATTTGCATATTTTTTGAGAGACATGTCGTCTCCGGATGTAACTGAAACAAACATGTATATTTTGGTTTTATATGATGCACACGTTGCAAACACTCAACATATATATATACATCTATTTTCTACATGGATCTTGCTTACATATGATGATGTTTTAACAAATTGCGTAAATGTCTATCTAATACCATGTTGGCTACTGCATCTGTTAGTGTATTCATTCGTCTTGGTATATGTTGATATGTAATGTAATCAAAATTTCTTTCCAGTAAATGAATACGTAGATACGGTCTTAAAATGAAAGGGTTTCTAACTGAACAATGACCATTGAGCTGTAAAACCACAAGCTGTGAATCTAGATGTACAAGTAACACGCGAATACCGAGGTTAATGGCCTCGTTTAATAATTCCAAAACAACACTATATTCCACGACATTATTTGTAGTAGGCCCTAGAAAAACACCTTGTAAATTAACCAACTCACTAGCAGGATTGTAAATTACCCAGGCTGCCGAAGACAGATTCCTGGTACTGCGGGAGGCACCATCCACGAAACCGACATAAGGAGTAATAGACATCTGCACAATCAGGAAGACCCAATGAGCAGAAAAATGCTTACAAAGCACACCACACCACACATGCACAAAAATGAAAAAATCACCTATGTACATATACTATGCAAGAATGATTCAAGCATAATATTTCTTCATGTACAACCCATTTCTGGGCTGCGCCAAAGGAAGATCTTCATAATCAATCAGCTCATAAGCCCTATTTTTCAATACACGTTTAACGATATAGGGCCCATGCCACATAGGTTGGAATTTTCTTGCCCCAAGCTTGTCATGAGATTGATCATACAAGAGGACGAGGTCCCCTTTGATAAAAGAGCGCGGAGAAACCATTTGATCAAAATGAGCTTCCCGCTTTTTCTGTGCCTCGATAACCAAAGCAGCCAAGCGGCGAGTTTCGTCCAATCTCTTGAGATATAGGAGACGTTCTTCCTCTAGAGAAGTATCGGGCAGTAATTCCACAGCCAATTTTAATGAAGGGATCTCACATTCAACCGGAAGAGTAGCTTCTAGACCATACACCAATTGAAATGGTGTGAATCCAGTTGCACTCTTCACTGACGTTCGGTAGGCCCAAGGAGCTGAAAACAACTGGAGATGCCAACTTGATTTGTGTATACCAATTTTTCGTTGAAGCATCGTGACAAGTACCTTGTTCACGGCTTCAACCTGGCCATTTTCCTGAGGGTAGTATGGTGTTGAGCTGTCGTGATGCAAGCCCAACTTAGATGTTAGCTCTGCCATCATGTAGTCCCAAAAATGAGAGACATGATCAATGACGATGGCTTGAGGAATGCTGAAACGCATGATCACATGGTTGAAAATGAACTGTGCAGCTGTCTTACTGTCTGCAGCCAGTGTAGGCATCGCTTCGGCCCACTTGGTGAAATAATCTACGACAACGATGATATAAGAATGCCCCCCGACCGAGTGAGGGTTACACGTCATAAAATCAATGCCCCATTTGGAAAAAGGGTCCATGGTATGACAGGATGTAATGGGAGAGGCGGTGCACGCATCTTGCATTGGAAGATCTGGCACGCGTGACACTTTCGGACTGCAACAATACAGTCTTTAAATATAGATGGCCAGAAATAGCCCGCACGAAGGATCTTTTGTGCGGTAGCATAACTAGACATGTGACCGCCATAGGCGCCACTGTGACAGTCATTCAGAACTTTCTCAACATCTTCTAAGGTCAAACACCGGCAGAGTACGGAATCGACTCCAACACGATATAGGGTATCTTTGACAATGCGATATGGTTGTGACTGATGTCGAACGCGGCGTCGAGCATCCTTCGTTAACTTGGATTGGAAGGTCAATTTCTAGAGGTACACGATGATATCACTATACCATGGATCAAGAGTGTTGATTAAGAAGAGATTTTCGTCCGGGATATGATCCTTGGATTGAGACGGAACAAAGTCGATAGGGAGAGAACAAATGAGATCAGAAAAAACCAACGATTTCTTTTATTTGGCAGTAGTGAACTCCAAATCAAACTCTTGGAGGATGACAATCCACTTTGAGTACTTGCCCCCCAGCAATTGTCGAGACAAAATTTAAGTCATGGGGTTGCAGTCGGAAATCACGGTGACCATGCGTAACAGGATGTAATGGCGAAACCGCTGAACGGCCTGGACCGCGGCCAGCACCAACTTCTCGACATGGGCATAACGCGTTTCAGTGTCGAGGAGGTTCCGAGACAGATAATAAACCACGTGTTCGTTACCGTCGTCGTCATCCTGTACCAGAACCATGGCAATCGTACTGAATGCGGCAGCCAAATAGAGGGTAAAGTCGAAATGATATTTTGGAGGACGGATTAATGGAGCGTTGACAAGCAATTTCTTAAGGTTATCAAAATATTGCTGAGCAATCTCATCCCAATAGAAAGAGACGTCCTGTTTTAGAAGTCACATAAACCCTTTGGCTACCTCTGCATAGTTCGGGATAAAACGACGTAAGAAATTCACTTTCCCTTGAAGACTATGAAGCTGATGCAACGAGGATGGGGAGGGGAGATTAACAATAGCCTCAATCTTGAGAGGGTCAAGGCAAATTCCGTCCTTAGAGACAATGAAACCTAAAAGTCGACCAGAGTCAACGCAGAAGACACACTTGTGAGGATTAAGCCTGATGTTGCAACGTTTGCAGCGGAGAAAAATCTGGCGGAGATGTTCCAGATGGTCTTTGCACAAAGTTGAATGAGCCAGAAGGTCATCCACGTACGACTGAACAACATTGCATATGTCGTGAAAGGCGTAAGACATGACACGCTGGAAGGTAGCCCCAACGTTTTTTAAGCCCAAAGGGAGCTTCTTATAGGCGAATGTTCCCCACAGACAGATGAAAGCGGACTTATGTTGATTGGATGGAAGGATATTGATTTTATTATAACCTGAAAAGCCTTCCGTAAGGGGAAATATCGCACTCCCCACACAATCGTCAATGATCTGATCGATAAAGGGTGTGGGATAGTTGTCCTTAGGGCAAGCCCGATTGATATCTCGATAGTCAACACAGAATCGAATTGTGCCTGCTTCTTATCCATAGGGACAATATTGGAAGCCCACTCTGTCAGAGGGATCGGAAAAATGAAACCCGCTTTAAAAAGTTTCTCAACTTCAGCTTTTATAGTAGTGGCTTTCCGAGGATGCACTGGACGCAGACGCTGGCACACAGGCTTCGCACCAGGATAGGTGGGAATTTCGTGCACGACGATACTGGGATCGATTCCAGGCATCTCTTCATAAGACCACGCAAAAACATCATGGAATTCGCGGAAGAGACTAGTGTACACTTGAATCTCATCAGGAGAACAAGTGACTCCCACATGGATGTTCTCGACAACCCCCGATTTAACGGAGATGTCGATAGGAATTTTTTGCGTAATATTACTCAGATTTCCTTCTGAGAAAACTTCATGAGTCAATATCGGCGTTTGAAGAGGCGGAGAGAGAACCTGAGATGCAAAATGCTCGAGAAAATTAGACATTGCCCCCAAGTCGGGCATAAATGAGGAACAATGATGCCCATCGCTCCACGGCAGATCTTCGAGAGACATAGTCTCCACGATAGCTTCGTCAGATGGAAAAAATTATCTCTAAGGATCGGGCGAATCTGCATCGCTGAGCCAAGGGGATTGAGAATAAACATCAAGAGCCATGCTCAAAGGAGCATTATCAGCAGGAGGAGGATCCGATGCGGCAATGATTTCACAATAATTGATTTCAACCAGGGTCAGAGGCATCGATTCTCCAAAAGAGGCAACCTGTTCAGGAGAAGGGATGATCCATGGGTCATCCGACCTAGAGATCATATTGACTTGAACAGTGTTCGATGGTGGAATAGGGAAAATACCCATGAGAACGGGGTCCTTGAAAAGACCTGGTCCTATACTGGCGGGGGGATTAGGAATTTGATCCACGTATGGCACGTTGTTCTCGGAGGACGAGGTAAAGAAAGACAACTGATCGACAGTAATAATCTTGCCCTCATGTGGAAACTTCAAAAGTCGAAAGAGGGTGGACAAGACGCACAACATGGCGTGGGTCCAACTGCAACCGAGTAGAAGATTTTAGTTGAGTTTGGCATCAACAACTTCCACTTCGACGTTGACTGTCTTACCTTGTAATGTAATCGGTAGACTCGCGAGAACACCCAAGGGTTTTGATTCCCTTCCATCGAATGCCTCAAGGGAATTGGGAGATGAAGTGAGGGCTGGAGAGCCAATGGCCTTCCAGAAAGAATATGACGTAACACAGGTAGAGGCACCTTCATCTACAACAGCCTTGTGAATATTGAGGTCGTTAATGCTGACTTGTATAACAAGCGCAATCTGGTGCGGAAGTCGGGGGATGAAATTCTCTAGATCGAAGGTGAGAAGGCTAGAATCGGCAGGATCGATTCCGTCAATTGCAGATAACAAAGCTTTCCATTGAGATGGACAACTCTAAAGTACTTCCAATGCGGACATCATGGAAGGCACCTGTTCTAAGTCCTCAACAATGCTGTAATGCTGAGCAACACAGGCATTCGGATTATAGAAAGACTTTCGGAGAACACATTTGGAAGGTGGCCATACAACGGGTTCAGCACTGGGCCTTTCAATCTCAAGAGGGCCAGAGGTAGGCAGGGGAGGAGAACCATCAACGACTTCCTTCCCAACTGCCTGGCATGATCCAGCATAATCCTTCGACCGAGTGGCAATAGAAACAGGTGCAGCACCATTCATCATGAAAACCTGAGACCCAAACGGTGTAGATGGCGAAGGCTGCTCGACCATCTGGGTCTGCTGAGATGGAAAAGGTTCCTTAAGAACTGCTGGAGTTCCCTTAGAGCCCTTAAGAAGTTGACTAACCTCGGATCGTCTAGGACAATATTTGGTGTAGTGGTCTTCATCACAAATCAGGCAAGGGTACTTCGGTTTTCGCTGTGAACCATCATCAGCATGTGGTTTGGACGATTCTGGTTTTGGGGCATCGGATTTGGCTTTTCCTTTCTTTTTCCCCTTAGAAGTCTTGTACGTAGGATTGGCCTGGACGGCGTTGACCTCTGCGGTCTTACCAGAATCTGGAGTAGCTTGAGGAGCAGAATTGTTGGAAGAATTCAATTTCTGCTTCCCATTGGAAGACTTGCAAGAAGTCTGAGAGACGGAACCAATAAGACCATCTACTAATGGAGTAGACGACGCTTTAGAGGTCCCTGGTCGTGGGGCATCAATCAAGATGTCGTATAACGTGTTGGACTGAGAGTACACTAAATCGAGGTACTGGGCATGAGCAATGGCTTGTTCCTCGGGTAAACATGCCCCCATAGCAATGTATTGTGCAATCTTATTGACAAAAGAGGTAGTGAACCAGTGAGTTAGAAGCTGATCAGGAATGTCAAACTTGATCAGATGACGACGACGTCTCCATTCGTGAATGTGGTCTGAAATATGAGTAGCTTTGTCATGTTTCAGAGATGTCAGGAGATGCGTCCCGGCTTCATAACGAACTGGTAACTGGAAATGCGTCAGGAATGCCATAGCTAGAGTATTAAAATCTTGAAAAATACCACGGGATAGTTCTATATACCATTTAACAACAGTTCTGGTGAGAGTGTGCTGGAAAAGGCGTAGACGAATCGAGTCATCCACCTGTTGTGACCAGCAACAACCCCCCTTTTATTTAATATTAGCAATAATACTAAATAAATGGGGACCCTTAGTTAAAAAAATCCAAAAAATTAATTAGGATTTGTTTTCCTTTTCAAATAAAACTTTCTATCATAAACTTAGAGAAATACCTTAGAAAGAAACTTAAGAAACACTTAAGTTTATGATAGATTACAATAAAATTGTTCTTTAAACAAAATAGCGCATCCATTGCAAAATGGTATATATCTTTTGTAAAAATGAAAATGCGATTATGCGATTTTGCGATAATGTGATCCCAAAAAGCCTATACAATAAACATATTGGTCGCAGATCACATAGCGCAGAAAACAGAAATGTTAAACAAATACCTTTTGCGTTATTTACAATTTTGCGCTTTTGCGCTATTGCGCAATTTGCGCTTTTGCGCTATTTATAAAATTGCGATGGTTTCATTTTGCGATATTGCGATATTGCGACATTGCGATATTGCGATATTGCGCAGCATATCACAGATCGCAATGTCGCAGATTCATAAGAGTGCGTTGTTCAAAGAAAATCTTCCCATATATCAATAACTGTTATGCGCTTTAATGATTGGATTAAATGAATGGATTGACAATTAATGGTAAATGAGATTTTGTTTTGATTGAAAGTCATTTCACGTTAAAATAATATATTTCATCCGCCTTCGCATTTAAAACAATCTCTTCACCTTTCTCATGCCATTACTCTCATTTAACTCGTAAAACACAGGCACGAAGGAGCAAACGTCTATACAAAGATTTCACAGAACATTATGGGTAAGAAGGAGAAGAGCTCGAATTCTGAAAACAGAGAAATGGCTTCACTGTATGCAGACACCGCTTGCAATAAGGACGCCGGTATAACCACATGGGAAGGAATGTATAATTTGCTGGAAGAAGAAAATCCTGTGGTATTGAAAGTTGCGGCTACAGTAGGTTCTAGTAATACGTCTGAGGAAACTCTCAAAGAACTGGCTTGCTCATTTCTGCATAGAATAGCGGCAAGGCCGAGGATTCTCCCATATAAGGACATGGTGAAATGGGTGCTGGACAACACCAATATTTCAGACAAGCAATTTAGAAATCCATCTCAAGAGCTAATTGGGTCATTCACCACGGAAGATTTGAGGCTGATGTATAAGTTGCCAGAACCTTAGGCGACTTATAATAAGCAATTCATGGAAGATTTTGCCAGAGAACATGCGAATTTGTCAGAATGCACACAGGAGTGGACCAAAAGAGAAGAAAAAAGGCATTTGGCCACAATTTCCCGTAAACTGTGGAACATTTTCACTGTTCAATGTTGGTCATGCATTCAAAGAGATAGGCAACATTACATGCCTATAGCTGTTCAAATTTTCGAGAAGGTTATTTGACCTAAATAATATTGTTGTTAAGAATTTCACCAATGCGATCAAAGTGAGGGAATTTTCCGGGGAATTGGATCTTTTTGATGATATGTTCCAAACAAGAATTTCATTTAAAGAAGTTTTGAATTCAGCTCAAATGCAATTATCTCTAGAGGAATTCCAGGAATTCAAGCTTTACAGAGAGAGAAGACTAACTCCTATTCCTTTGGAAAATCTACGCTTAGAACCCGCAAGGGAGAAAACTCCAAGTGTTAGTCTTAACGGCAGTTCGAGTACAGATAAATCTAAGTCCAAATCTGACAGAGAGACTTCTGAACATTCCAATAAGTCTAATGAAAAGGAAGATAAAATTGAAGAATCAGTGAAAGATTCTGCGCAATCGAAAAAACTTCCTCAACAACAAATTTTGACTTCTCAACAGACAAATCTTTCTCCTACCAATGTACAGCAACAGCCAGTCACCATTGAGTTAGACAAATAATGGGAAATTTTTAACCAATTGATTAATATAGAAGGACAGAATGTACAGACCCCTGTCTAGACAACCAAAGTTTTGAACACATGAACAAGCAGCACAGTCACAGTGACAGAGCACATACCAATCATGTCCTCCTCTGAAATTGTACTTAATGTGGAGGAAATTCCTCCTCTAGATGTATTCTACAGCCCAAAATACAAAGCAGTAGTGAAGAAACAGAGAAAAAAGAGAAAGTTAGAAAGTGCAATTGCTACTGAAGCAGAACAACTAGATGTTTTGTGGAAAGATCCTGCCACAGAACCTACTGATAATCTCGCTAAATTATCTCAAATGACAGGGGCTTATGCTTCTGCAACAATTGACAAAGCATTTGAGATAAAACTCTTGTTGAATGAAAAAGAAGAACAGATAAAAGTTCTACAACAGCAATTGCAACAGGTACAAGCCAATAATGAAGCATAATTGAAACTTGAAGAGATACAACAACACTTCAAGAAATGCAAATAGGACATCAAAGAAGCTTGGCTGATAAAGAAAAGCAAATACAAATTATCCAAGACCAGCACAAAGATGATCCTAAGCTTCCAGAATTTATTTCAGAAACTATCTCTTTAAACAATCAACTACTGCAACAAGAAGAAGTTTTCTGCCAAAAAATCTTGCAATGGAATTCTTTTTGCCAAGAGAGCGATAAAATCACAAATCATGTCGTAGATTTACGAAATGATTATGATTTGATTAATGAAAATATCAATGATTATCTGGCATGGAAAAAGACAGAAGAAGGCAGAAAAGCTGGTGCACCCATTGTTAATGAAAACCATAAAGAAATACTGTTCAATAACTGGGATGCACAAATCAGAAGGGCAGAAAAGGCAGCAGAGGAGGCGGCTACAACGGCAAACACTCTTACTGATTGTGTAAATGATAATTTACACAAAGCTAATTTGATTTCAGAAACTGTTCCAGGATATTTCCCACAGGCACATCAACTGCAAACAGAATGGAGGCAAAAGACAGAAGAAAGAGCAAAATCAATTCAAGGGCTAACAAGATTAGATTGGGACTCTTACTAGACATACTTAGTGAAGCCACACAGTCAGCACAGTGCGCTTAATTGTATCATCAATGCTACAGAGAAGATTGCGCCTACACTTGCCGACTCTGTCTTTTCAGGACAGTTGAATTCTGAAGTTGGTCAACCACATCTTCTCAAAAAAATTCTAGATGCCTGCAAGTTTAAAGATCAAGTTCATAGATAGTTAGATTTAGTTTTAATTTTACTGTATTTTAGCCTAAGAAAAGGATGGTCATTAAACCGAATCCTTAATTTTTGTGATAGACTATTTTTAGATTTAGCTAAGTAGTATTTAAACCCTTCTCATGCATTTAGAGAGGGGTCCTAGATCTTAATATTTTTGACTTGGAGATTACATTTCTGTACTCCATGGGCTTAATATATTTTTAAAAGGATCACATCTGGTGATTTTATGCGGAATTATCTTTGAAGTGTTGCATTTCTGTACCTTGGAATTTGATTTTGCATCAGAGTTACTCGATTAGAGTATCAGATTTAATTTGAAAGTCTTCAAGATGAATAAGGTATTTCTATCTGTTCACTGTTGATTTCTTTTGTCTTATGATATTCGCTTTAAAATTTGCTATCATTTATATATATTTGATTTTCACAACGTTTCTTTTTATATATCATTTCTGAGTATAATTGAAACGTTATCTTTCGTTAAGTATATATAGATGGTATACAATGATGAATGCAATACATTAATACAACTCTGTTTAATTTCTTAAACAGAGTTATCTTTATTTGTTTCTTCACATTTCAATTTAAATATTAATACATTTTCATGGTTATTGTTAAATTGGAACAATCTTAAGTTGTATTCACATATAATTACCCGAGTTAGTGTTAGAATTTCTTTATCAGTATTTAGTTTAAATTAGATAGTTTTATTTCAGTCAATTTAGTCTCATTTCCACTCATCCAAATCAACCCATCACCAACCCATTTAGTTATAAGGAAACTGGTCCTTTAAATCCAGTGGGAGCCACCATACCAAACGGAAAAGGAGCTGTCCTAAGGTCCCGACCGGGTGGTTTTCCCCAATGTTTGAAGCAGAGATTTTCTAGGCTTCAACATTTTTGGCGCTAGAAGGAGGACATGAGCTATGAATGGCAAGTAAATATTTACCCACAAGCCATTCTGAGAGAAAAACACCCTCATCAACTTCTTCAATTTCTTCTGAAATACAAAATCCTATAGAAGAAATTGAGAAGAATATTCGTACACCCACTACCAAAATCTCAAAACATTCAGACAATCAAAATCCTGAGTCTCCTGAAGTTCAAGATTTAATTCATAAATTGAAAGGATTCTCATTATCTCTAGAAGAGTCTGAAATATCTGAAGGTAGTGTAACTTCAAAATTTGTTTCTTCGAAACCTCTTACTAGGCTTCAAAGTGAAAAACTTTGTGTTTCTCCGAAAGAATTCCCTTTACCTATTAGAGTAAAGACAAGAAAAACTCAATCGGAATCAGTAAGTGATATAAGTTCAACATCTAATATTCAATTACCTGTTTCCGAAATCCCAACTCAACAAAGTAGAGTTGTTTCCACATCATCTCCTCAATCATCATCTGCTCAATCATCATCAATCTCAACATCATCTATTCCAACAACTTCTACTCAAACACCATTAGTTTCTACTACTCCTCCAATAGTTGTTCCAATAATGGCTAGACCATGGGCTACTCCAGGGGCTGTCAACATGGCTGCACCTTTACATGATTTACCAGACAATCCTGGAAAATGGCTTCCAAAATTTAGTCCAGATCTTAACATTCAAGCTAAAGAACATATCAATAACTTTATGCTGGCTATAAATTTGAATGGAGTCACACATGAAGATGTTGTAGTCAGACTATTCCCTTATACTCTTCAAGGAGCAGCAGGATCATGGTACTTTTCATTGCCTTCGGGATCCATAACAAGTTGGGCCATGTTTGCAGATCATTTTTTAACCAAATTTGGAGATGACAGATCAATAGCTACTTTAATCAACGATCTCTCAAATTTGAAAGCAGAATCCAAGGAACCCATTAAAGAATTCAACGCTAGATTCAACAAACTTATGAACAAAATTCACACAGATTCAAGGCCTAGTGAACAAGTCAGAATTGAATGGTACATAACTGCCTTACCCTCAAACATAGCAATTTTTGTAGATAGAGCTGCAAAACCTACGCTAGCTGAGAATATGAAAGAGGCTATTGCAGTAGAAAAACGAATTATTTCTCTAGAAAAGAAAAATGCTATTAAGGAAAGGAAATCAAAGAAAGTCAGCTTCAAAGATGATTCAAAGAAAAAGGCCAAAGACCCATACGGCATGGAAGGTTTACAGAAAGTCCTTAAAACCATGTCAAATGAAATGGTTGAAATTAAAAAACAAGTAGCTGAAACTTCTACTAAAAAACCATTCCGAAATTTCAGAAGAAACCAAGTTGAATCTAAACCTCCTAATGCAATCTCTAATGCAGAATCAGAAGAAGAGGAAGAAGAAGAAGATGCATATCTAGTATCAGATGAGGAAGATGAGAATGAAGAAATAGCTGAATTGAATGGAATGTGGGATTTTATTCTCCCTAATTCTGATAGTGAAGAAGCTATGCCTGTAAGTACTAGGAGTAAATCTATATCGGAACCAGTGCAAACAGTTCCTAAAAAGAAAATTACAACTCCAAGTACCAAAGACAAATCCCCTGTAAAGAAAAATTCTTCATTACCTACTCAAAATAAGCCATCCTCTTCTAATCCTCCCACATCAACAACAAAGACTTTAGTGGTGTCAGATCCTATGGAGTACAACATTGTCGAAGACATGAAAAAGATCAAAGCCAACATTTCCTTACATGAACTCAGCAAACTAAAACACCAGCAAAAGTTGTTATTGAAAGAATTAAACGCTACACCAATTGCTCCTTTACCAAGTGGTGTAGTTGCAAAAGCAGCTAGAGGAGCTGGTAAGCCACCAGATAAGGTAGATGCTACTGATACAGTGCTCATTGGAGAAAAGGAAAATTCTCAAACTCCTCCTTTTCTTTTGACTTATGAAATGTACAATAAGAATCTGCATAATTGTTTGATTGATTCTGCAGCTTCCTCCAATATAATGCCTACTTCTGTCTATGCCAAATTGAATATCTAACCACAGAAATCAGCAGTTCATATCGTTCAATTGGATCGCTCTAAAGTTCAAGTTGTAGGAGAAATCAATTCAGTTACTATTAGATTAGCTTCCGATCCTATGATTGTCCAAAAAATTGATATTTTGATTGCTGATATTCCTGAATTCTATGGATTAATCTTAAGCAGGGACTGGTCTGCGAAACTTAATGGTTATATCTCAACTGATTATTCACATATGTGGCTTCTCTACAAAGGGAAACCAAATCAAATCAAAGTTGAACGAGAAAAACATATGACACACACTGTCACTGAATTCGAACAACCTAATGAGCCTGTGGCATTCAACAACAATATTCTTGGAGGTTATTCTGCTGAATCATTTCTTGGAAACTTCGAAGCACCTCAATCACCTTTTTCTGTAAATACTTTTGTTTCTCAAATAGAAAATTTTTCACAATCTGAACCTTCCAGAATTTTAAATATTTATGATGTAATTGTAGATAATCCAATAGATAAATCTTTATTTTGGTCGTTATATTTTGATGGATCAAAGTCTAGTGATGGAGCTGGAGCTGGATGCCTCTTAATTGATCAAGATGGAGAGAAAACCATGCTGTCATGTAGGTTAGAATTCGAGTGTACAAACAATACCACAGAATATGAAGCCTTGGTTCAAGGACTTTATAAAGCTATAGGGTTAGATGTTAAATACTTGAAAGTCTTTGGTGATTCCGAAATTGTCATAAAACAAGTTAGGAATACTATTCATTGCCTTTCAGGACATCTTAAACACTATCAAACCCTAGTACAAGATCTTACCACTCATTTTTTAGCATTCAATATTTCTCCTATTCCTAGGAATCAAAATACATCAGCTGACTTGTTAGCTAATGTTGCATCTAAACTCCTTCCTGCTGAAGATTGCAGTCCTGATAGGTTTTCTGTAGAATTGATTTTTCCTCCATCTGTCCCAGATAATGTTACAAATTGGAGAGTATTCTATCATGATCAAGATATTTTAAATTTCATGACTTCAGAGAAATCATATGATGAACAAATTATTGACGAAGATGATCATGATTTTCAAATTGCCTCAAAAGGTAATGAAAATCTCATTCCGAAATCTGTTGTTAAATTAGAGGATTTATATGACATTAAAGACAGATTCAAGAAAGTCACTAATGCTAAACTTCAAAGTTCCACTTTGAAGTTTGAATTAGTAAATCTTGGTTCTGATTCTAAACCTCAAAACGTTAATTTAGGACTCAATTTAACACCAGAGGAAAGGAATGCTTTCATTAAAATTTTGAACAGATATAAAAACGATTTTGCTTGGAATTATGATGATTTAAAAACGTATGATACTTCGGTTATTCAACACACAATTCCAATGCTTCCTGATATTAAACCTGTTCAACAAAAGCTAAGGAAGGTTCATCCAAATCTCGAAGGACAAATCAAATCAGAACTTAATAAACTTTTAAAAGCCAAAATCATTTTTCCTGTCAAGCACTCCAATTGGGTTTCCAATATGGTACCTGTAAGGAAGAAGAATGGTGATATAAGAATCTGTATTGATTTCAGAAATTTAAACAAGGCATGTTTAAAAGACAATTTCCCATTTCCAACCATGGAACAGATACTTCAAAAGGTAGCTGGTTCTGAACTTATGTCCTTTCTTGATGGATTTTCAGGCTATAATCAAGTCTTAGTTCATCCAGATGACAGATTGAAAACAACTTTCAGAACAAAATGGAGAACTTATGCTTATCAGAAAATGCCTTTTGGTCTCATAAATGCAGGAGCAACTTTCCAAAGAGCCATGGACATAGCATTTAAAGGTCTGATCAATAAATCAGTTGTTGTTTATCTTGATGACATAACAGTATTTTCAAAAAAGAGAGCCAATCATCTACATGATCTAAAGCAAATATTTGAAGGATGTAGAAGGTTTGATATTTCCTTAAATCCAAAGAAATATTTCTTTGCTTTGGATGAAGGAAAACTCTTAGGATTTGTTGTGTCAAAAGATGGTATATATATTGATCCAGATAGAGTGAAAGAAATTTCTGATATTTCTTTACCTCATAACAAAAAAATCCATGCAATCATTTCTTGGACAGATCAATTTTGTTAAAAGATTCATTCCTAATTTTTCTTTAATTGTTTTACCTATGCAAAATATGATCAAGAAGAATTCAGTATTCAAATGGGGGCATAAAGAGAAAGAAGCCTTTGAGGCAATCAAACAAGCAATCATTAATGCACCAGCATTGAATACCCCGGATTTTTCTAAGGATTTTACTTTGTATACTTTGGCCACCGAAACATCCTATGCAGCTGTTTTAACACAGCTCAATGATCAGAAAATCGAGGCACCAATTTCTTTCTTTAGCTCAAATCTGCAAGGAGCTGAGCTTAATTATTCCGATGTTGAAAAACAAGCCTTTGCTGTGTTTAAATCAATCAAACATTTCAGACCTTTTCTCATGAAAACACATACAAAAATCATTGTCCCATTCTCTGCAATGAGGCAATTATTAATTCAAAAATAAGTAGGAGAAAAGAGAGCTAACTGGGTAACAGCCTTGCAAGAATATGATATTGATATTAAACCAGCTAAGATTGTTAGAGGACAAGGTTTTTGCAGATTATTGGCAGGAGCTCATAACATACCAGAAAATCAAGATTTAAATCAAGATATTCAAGTAAGTCAGATAAGTGTTACAGATTCTGAATCTCAGTATGCTGATCTTATCTATTACTTGAAAAATGGGTATGCTCCTTCTAATCTCAGCTATAAGAGTAAACACGCTTTAAGGTTAAAGGCTATTAAATATGAGATCATTGATAATGTGTTATTCAGAAAAAATTATGATTCAATCTTATTAAGATGTCTTGAAAAGACTGAAGCTGAAAAGGTTTTGCAGGAATTACATGATGGACCAGCAGGGGGTCATTTTGGAGGTGATACCACAGCTCACAAAATAATTCGTGCTGGTTATTACTGGCCTACCCTTTTTAAAGATACGCATGATTAAGTAAGAAAGTGCAGAATTTGTCAAACTGCAAGTGGAAGACAAAGGAAACCAACTTTTCCTTTGCAACCAGTGACTATTGAGCAACCATTCAAACAATGGGGGCTTGACATTATTGGTGAGATAGTACCTCATTCTTCCAAACAGCACAAGTACATCCTTACTGCAACTGATTACTTTACAAAATAGGTAGAAGCAATCCCGTTGAAGGTACCCAATTCTGATGCAATTATTGATTTCATAGATCAATTCATCATAACCAGGTTTGGTGTACCTAATGCTCTAGTCTTTGATAATGCATCTTAATTCTCTGGAAATAGTTTAATAGAATTTGCAGTCAAAAGAGGTTTTAAATTGAAATATTCAGCAAATTATTATCCACAAGGTAATGGTTTGGCTGAATCCACTAACAAAAATGTTATCAAAATCATTAAAAGGACCGTTGATCAAAATCAAAAGAATTGGCACAAGTCTTTAATATTTGCATTATGGGTTGATCGTATCACTGAAAAAGCTTCAATAGGAACTTCACCTTTCAATTTAGTTTATGGAAAAGAAGCTGTGATACCATCAAATTTAACTCTTCCATCATTAGCCCTAGTGCAATTTATTGAAGAAAATCTGTCTTCATCCATTCAATTGAGATATGATCAAATCCTTAAACTAGAAGAAGATAGAGATAAAGCAAAAATTATTCATGAAAAACATCAACAGCTTGTAAAATCTTCTTTTGATGCAAGTTCTACCGGCTCAAAGATTTTTTCAATTGGTGATCTTGTTCTGAAATGGGATAAAGCACATGAAGAAAAAGGTAAACATACCAAGTTTCAGAAAATGTGGCTTGGACCATTTCAGATTGTTGAAAAGATAGGCTCAAATACATTCATACTCCAAGATCTAACAGGTAAGAGAGAATCTCTTCCTGTAAATGGGCTTATCTTGAAGAAATTATTTTCATAAGGAGGTAACCCCTTCTTAAACTGTACATATTCCTTTCTGCAGAGTTTTTGATTGTTTTTGCAAATAAAGGTTGTTAATGAGTCTCTAATTGACTGTTTACTATTTAAGAAAATTTCTTAGGAAGAATATTATAAATATTTATTTTGTGTAAACAAGAATTTTTAGAGTAATGATCACAGTTTTTGGATACTTTAAAATAAGATGTTAAACTTGGAAAGATTATTCCAATCATTTGCATGATCTTTTGAAAACTTGAGGAGAATGTAAATCATCATAAGTTTATTGAGCAGAGAAATGTTATCTATAAAAGTAGGGATTTTTTCAAAGTTTTGGAACTCAAAAAAGTCTGAAAATTGTCATCCATTGATTCTTAAGGATAAAACTATTTCACCCCTTCCATTTAAGTTGTGATTTTTAGAATGTAATTCTAAGAAATTATATGAAATTTAAGAGATAAGAGGTCTCATTATGAGCCGACTTACCATGTTCATAAGGATTAATAAAACTGACATTACCAATACTGCATACCAAAACAGGGTAATGGCTTATAAACATAAGACAAGGGGTCTCATCACGAGCCAACTTGTTCAGTTTAATTATAACTAGTGAATGACATTGTTATTAACTGGATACCAAACTAGAACAATGGCTCTTAAAAATAAAAATTAAGTAAAAGACAAAAACATGAGATAATAGGTCTTATGAATTTATCTTTTAAAAAGTCATAATTTTAATTGGATGGGACAATAACTGGTTAATGGTTTAAAGGTAACCCTGTCGAGACTATGAACATTTGCTGGCAGCAGAGGCACTACCTATGACAATAGAGTATATTATAAAACCAAAACTTCGAGAAATCCACTTACTTCATTATTAACACCAATCAAAGTTTGAAAAAACCCAAAAATGTTTTTTATTCTTAAGGAATTAGAAAGAAATTGTGAATGATTTTTATTTCTTTTTCATAGTTAGATTTTATTTAAAATATCTCAAGATAGTTTTCATTATCTTTAAAAATATTTATTTACTAGAAATATAGTATTCATTTTATTTTTTCAGAGATAATTATTTCTTTCAGTGAATCGCCAATTATTGTGACCAGCAACAACCCCCCTTTTATTTAATATTAGCAATAATACTAAATAAATGGGGACCCTTAGTTAAAAAAATCCAAAAAATTAATTAGGATTTGTTTTCCTTTTCAAATAAAACTTTCTATCATAAACTTAGAGAAATCCCTTAGAAAGAAACTTAAGAAACACTTAAGTTTATGATAGATTACAATAAAATTGTTCTTTAAACAAAATAGCGCATCCATTGCAAAATGGTATATATCTTTTGTAAAACTGAAAATGCGATTATGCGATTTTGCGATAATGTGATCCCAAAAAGCCTATACAATAAACATATTGGTCGCAGATCGCATAGCACAGAAAACAGAAATGTTAAAAAAATACCTTTTGCGCTATTTACAATTTTGCGCTTTTGCGCTATTTATAAAATTGCGATGGTTTCATTTTGCGATATTGCGACATTGCGATATTGCGATATTGCGCAGCATATCGCAGATCGCAATGTCGCAGATTCATAAAAGCGCGTTGTTCAAAGAAAATCTTCCCATATATCAATATCTGTTATGCGCTTTAATGATTGGATTAAATGAATGGATTGACAATTAATGGTAAATGAGATTTTGTTTTGATTGAAAGTAATTTCACGTTATAATAATATATTTCATCCGCCTTTGCATTTAAAACAATCTCATCACCTTTCTCATGCCATTACTCTCATTTAACTCGTAAAACGCAGGCACGAAGGAGCAAACGTCTATACAAAGCTTTCACAGAACATTATGGGTAAGAAGGAGAAGAGCTCGAATTCTGAAAACAGAGAAATGGCTTCACTGTATGCAGACACCGCTTGCAATAAGGACGCTGGTATAACCACATGGGAAGGAATGTATAATTTGCTGGAAGAAGAAAATCCTGTGGTATTGAAAGTTGCGGCTACAGCAGGTTCTAGTAATACATTTGAGGCAACTCTCAAAGAACTGGCTTGCTCATTTATGCATAGAATAGCGGCAATGCCGAGGATTCTCCCATATACGGACATGGTGAAATGGGTGCTGGACAGCACCGATATTTCAGACAGGCAATTTAGAACTCCATCTCAAGAGCTAATTGGGTCATTCACCACGGAAGATTTGAGGCTGATGTATAAGTTGCCAGAACCTCAGGTGACTTATAATAAGCAATTCATGGAAGATTTTGCCAGAGAACATGCAAATTTGTCAGAATGCACACAGGAGTGGACCAAAAGAGAAGAAAAAAGGCATTTGGCCACAATTTCCCGTAAACTGTGGAACATTTTCACTGTTCGATGTTGGTCATGCATTCAAAGAGATAGGCAACATTACATGCCTATAGCTGTTCAAATTTTCGAGAAGGTTATTTGACCCAAATAATATTGTTAAGAATTTCACCAATGCGATCAAAGTGAGGGAATTTTCCGGGGAACTGGATCTTTTTGATGATATGTTCCAAACAAGAAGTTCATTTAAAGAAGTTTTGAATTCAGCTCAAATGCAGTTATCTCCAGAGGAATTCCAGGAATTCAAGCTTTACAGAGAGAGAAGACTAACTCCTATTCCTTTGGAAAATCTACGCTTAGAACCCGCAAGGGAGCAAACTCCAAGTGTTAGTCTTAACGGCAGTTCGAGTACAGATAAATCTAAGTCCAAATCTGACAGAGAGACTTCTGAACATTCCAATAAGTCTGATGAAAAGGAAGATAAAATTGAAGAATCAGTGAAAGATTTTGCGCAATCGAAAAAACTTCCTCAATAGCAAATTTTGACTTCTCAACAGACAAATCCTTCTCCTACCAATGTACAGCAACATCCAGTCACCATTGAGTTAGACAAAGAATGGGAAAGTTTTAACCAATTGATTAATATAGAAGGACAGAATGTACAGGCCCCTGTCTAGACAACCAAAGTTTTGAACACAAGAACAAGCAGCACAGTCACAGTGACAGAGCACATACCAATCACGCCTTCCTCTGAAATTGTACTTAATGTGGAGGAAATTCCTCCTCTAGATGTATTCTACAACCCAAAATACAAAGTAGTAGTGAAGAAACAGAGAAAAAAGAGAAATTTAGAAAGTGCAATTGCTACTGAAGCAGAACAACTAGATGTTTTGTGGAAAGATCCTGCCATAGAACCTACTGATAATCTCGCTAAATTATCTCAAATGAAAGGGGCTTATGCTTCTGCAACAATTGACAAAGCATTTGAGATAAAACTCTTGTTGAATGAAAAAGAAGAACAGATAAAAGTTCTACAACAGAAATTGCAACAGGTACAAGCCAATAATGAAGCAGAATTGAAACTTGAAGAGATACAACAACAACTTCAAGAAATGCAAATAGGACATCAAAGAAGCTTGGCTGATAAAGAAAAGCAAATACAAATTATCCAAGACCAGCACAAAGATGATCCTAAGCTTCCAGAATTTATTTCAGAAACTATCTCTTTAAACAATCAACTACTGCAACAAGAGGAAGTTTTTTGCCAAAAAATCTTGCAATGGAATTCTTTTTTCCAAGAGAGCGATAAAATCACAAATCATGTCGTAGATTTATGAAATGATTATGATTTGATTAATGAAAAGATCAATGATTACCTGGCATGGCAAAAGACAGAAGAAGGCAGAAAAGCTGGTGCACCCATTGTTAATGAAAACCATAAAGAAATACTGTTCAATAACTGGGATGCACAAATCAGAAGGGCAGAAAAGGCAGCAGAGGAGGCGGCTACAACGGAAAACACTCTTATTGATTATGTAAATGATAATTTACACAAAGCTAATTTGATTTCAGAAACTGTTCCAGGATATCTCCCACATGCACATCAACTGCAAACATAATGGAGGCAAAAGGCAGAAGAAAGAGCAAAATCAATTCAAGGGCTAACAAGATTAAATTGGGACTCTTACTAGACATACTTAGTGAAGCCACACAGTCAGCACAATGCGCTTAATTGTATCATCAATGCTACAGAGAAGATTGCGCTTACACTTGCCGACTTTGTCTTTTCAGGACAGTTGAATTCTGAAGTCGGTCAACCACATCTTCTCAAAACAATGCTAGATGCCTGCAAGTTTAAAGATCAAGTTCATAGATAGTTAGATTTAGTTTTAATTTTATTGTATTTTAGCCTAGGAAAAGGACGGTCATTAAACCGAATCTTTAATTTTTGTAATAGACTATTTTTAGATTTAGCTAAGTAGTATTTAAACCCTTCTCATGCATTTAGAGAGGGGTCCTGGATCTTAATATTTTTGACTTGGAGATTACATTTCTGTACTCCATGGGCTTAATATATTTTTAAAAGGATCACATCTGGTGATTTTATGCGGAATTATCTTTGAAGTGTTGCATTTTTGTACCTTGGAATTTGATTTTGCATCAGAGTTACTGGATTAGAGTATCAGATTTCATTTGAAAGTCTTCAAGATGAATAAGGTATTTCTATCTGTTCACTGTTGATTTCTTTTGTCTTATGATATTCGCTTTAAAATTTGCTATCATTTATATATATTTGATTTTCACAATGTTTCTTTTTATATATCATTTCTGAGTATAATTGAAACGTTATCTTTCGTTAAGGTATATATAGATGGTATACAATGATGAATGCAATATGCTAATACAACTCTGTTAAATTTCTTAAACAGAGTTATCTTTATTTGTTTCTGCACATTTCAATTTAAATAATAATACATTTTCATGGTTATTGTTAAATTGGAACAATATTAAGTTGTATTCACATATAATTACCCGGGTTAGTGTTAGAATTTCTTTATCAGTATTTAGTTTAAATTAGATAGTTTTATTTCAGTCAATTTAGTCTCATTTCTACTCATCCAAATCAACCCATCACCAACCCATTTAGTTATAAGGAAACTGGTCCTTTAAATCCAGTGGGAGCCACCATAACAAACGGAAAAGGAGCTGTCCTAAGGTCCCGACCGGGTGGTTTTCCCCAATGTTTGAAGCAGAGATTTTCTAGGCTTCAACACCACCCAAGAATTCGAAGAACACCATAAGTGGTATGTCATGACATGTGCTTGGGGGTCTTCTCCACATTTTCCCTCAAACTTAGGACAATCATCGGGTACCTTCGTCAGAACCGGAGGCCAATATGGATTATGAAGAATCGAATCATTGGTCAATTTGGACACGTCCGGTAACTCCAACGTGGCAAGAAAAGGTAATTAAGGGTTAAAAGGCATTCCAGGTCCCCGATAAGGACCTGTACCTGTACTCCATCCTGGTTGAGCATAACTATGCCCCCATTGGTTCTATCCTGGAGGATTCTGAACATAAGGGGTATAAGCCGGATAATTGGGGTTATATGGCGGCTGATAACCAAGATACGGGGGTTGATAACCAAGGTACTGATTCTGATTATACATGGGCCCCGTTTGAGCAGTGTATGGATTTTGCTACGGAGTATGAGTGTAGCCTAGCTGTTGAGGGTAATAACCAGAACCTTGAGGCGGGTTGTAAACCGGTCGAGACTGACCTTGAGGGTAATAGCCAGCTTAGGGTCGAACGGGCTGCTCGTAAGTGGAGCCCTGCTGAGTCGGATAAGTCAGGCGCACAGGTGGATTTGGCTGTGGCATAGAATAGATCGGCGACTGAGCAGGGCTAACAGGCTATGCAAGTTGTCCTGGTTGAACAGGTTGACTTGGCTGATGAGGGAAACTAGGTTGCCCCGACTGAGCACGTTGGCCTGATGGCGGGAGTGGGCCAAGTTGTGCCTGATAACCAGGTTGACTTGTGACAGGACCATAAGATGGCCCTGGCTATGCAACATTTTGACCAATTGGAAAATGAGACTGTTGAGGTTGCACCAAAGGTTGAGAAGGATGGGTTTGCCCCCCAGGACCGTATGGAGGTCCAAGTTGATACCCCGGTTGCACTGCCGGTCCTTGAGGTTTCCCTGGTTGGACCACAGGGTGAGGCTACAGAGGTTGGCCTTGAGGATTGTAAGATTGCCCTTGCGGGCCGTCAAATAATCCCTGCTGGATCGAAGGTTGTCCCTGTAAGGGTTGTCCTTGCGGGTCGTATGCATACCTTGTCTGGGCCGAAGGTTGTCCCTGGAAGGGTTGTCCTTGTGGACTAGAAGTATATCCTTGCTGAAACAAAGTTTGTCCCTGAAAGGGTTGCCCTTGTTGATTAGAAGGTTGCACAGGTGGGGTAGATATAAAACCGTTAATATACTGATAAGCCTCAGGAGCAGGCAAATGAATGGGGTTTCCCTGCTCATCATATTGATATGGAAATAAGTAGATTGGGGCACCATCCACTCCATAATGGGAAAAGTAAGGACGATTAAGATCCTGAGAGGACTGACCAACCTCGGAGATCGACGACTGTAAAGACATCTGGTACTCCTTGGGAGAAATGTTCTCTAGAATGGCAGAAGCTATATAAATGTCTTCAGGAACTAACGAGGTCCTAGTCGACTTAGAGGTGACAACAGGCATAGACGCAACCACGTAGACAGTAGGACTAACATGTACCGATGTGACAAAAGGAGATGCCATGAGAGGTGTCGATGGTGACATCCCTAACGAGGGAATGGTCGGTTTCGTGAATGGAGTCGATATTCCCATAGAGGCAATAGTGGCCATGACCTAACTTAAAGACCTATATCCAGCTGGGAGCGATGGACCAGGTGAAGATAGAATAGATGGTTCAGGGATGTCTTCGGGAAACAACTGGTAGTCTTCACCGGAAGTAGGAATTCCCTCACTAGGAGTAGGACTAGATGAGTCCATATCTGACCCTGCCGTAAGATCTTCTAAAAGATGACGGGGACTAGGAGGTATGACAGCAGCCAAAAAGGGTGATCCCAATGTAAGAGGGGGGAAGTGTTCCCCTACTCCAAATCCAAACCAAGTGTTGTACAAGGGCCATTTGAACTCAACTGGTCCTCCAAAGGGAAGTTCAAATATAACCGGTCCCCCGTCGGGAAACTCGAATACAATGGGCTGCTGATGCTCAGCAGAGGACTGAGAGACCTCTGATGAATCGTCTGTATAAGGACTACCAGTAGACGAAACTGATGGTTCCGCCACTATGACTATAGCAAAAAGAGGAAGAGATCAAAAACAAAGACGCAAGGGAAAAAACCAAGGCAAACAAAAACATGCCGAAAAATCTATCTCTAAATGGGCATGTGATCGTAGGTGATTAATTTTACCACATTGAAACTGGAAATTTTACTATTTCATGTTTTAAGAGTCTAGAATCAAGTAAAAGATGACTCTATCACTTTCAGTTTGGAAACAAGCGTGAAAGGACAAGCGCTTGATGATCTTTTCAAGTTTAGGGAGTCAGTAAAGATCAAAATGACTGCTATGGTAATCTAGGTAAATGGGTGTACCAGATATCCGTGAACTGCCATATACACCTTGGTAAAAATGAAAAATAAATCAACCAAGGACTTGACGTATGTGCAGGTAATATCCCCGAATGCTGTGTCCAGTGTATCATGGGTAAAAGGCGGCAGACTCAGCTTCCTACAAATAACAGATTTGCAACCTAATGGGGTCTCCCTTTATATACTCGACAGTACGGGGAGAAAAATTCCGTACTAGCGTTGTTTGTAGCCAGATGGCGAGCGATAGCTGCTAGGCTTAAAGACGTCGGAACATGTCTCTACCTTAGACTACTAGATGTTCTGTTAAGTTTGAATGCTGCCTTAGGTTAATTCAGTAAATTTTAAAGTTGATCTTCAATTTACGTTTCAATTTCAAGGCCCTATCGAATGTTGGATCTCAATAAAACCCCTAGATGCAAACTACATGCCACAAAATATCATTTTGTTCAATGAAGAGCTATCTACGGGAGAGTTGAGAGCTTTCAAATGACAGCAAAATGAACACACAAAAACATCCACTACCGTTTTCAATGCAAGCTAATGAAACTAAAACTTTCTCTAGAGTTATATAACACTAGTAATGCGAAAAAGTTTTCAATTTTCACTATGCCATTTGAAATGCAAAAGATTTTTTTTTGTATTTTTCACTAGCCCTAGAGTGGGTCTAGCAACAATCGAAACACGCAAAACTATTGGTTCCTAGTTACAAAAGATAGAATCGAGATAGATCACTTATCGTGATTCCTTTGCTGCTGTTGTCGAAGAAGAAGTGGCGCTTCCGTTCCTAGCTGGACAGGTCATGATCCGTGAGCTTGCTGCATCCAAATACTTGTACACATGCAAAGAAGAGAGACAACATGCAATGTAATGTTTCACACTTTTATAACTATTGATCAGTCAGAGAGGAGTGAATGAAACTACATTATATAATGGAAAAACACAATCATGGAACCAATAACAGAGTCATGTATATTAAGATACGAGAGAATGATTACAACCGATGCTCTGACGTCATGATCTTCCTTCGATAGGGCTCTAGCGGGACGTGTCTCACAAAGCTTGTTAGGGATTTGATAGAACTCTCTCTCTCATAGGGTTCTCCTTAGCTCTGCTCTTGATTGCCACTCAACTATAATTTCCTTCCCAAGAGTTCAGCTAGCTAGCAAATGGAGAGAGCAGGCTTTTATAGAGGGAGAAGGAGAGGTTAGGCTCCCTATAATCATGGGGGAGAGTCCTATCTCTTAGGAAGGTTCCATGAGAGGTGGAAAACCACTTCCTAAACAGGAAGATCTGGAGGCAAACAACCCAACCTCATTTTGATGATCCGTTCTGAAGTTGTTAGAATCAAACTTCCGCCTTCTATTGTTAAAAAACATTCCTTAATAGGCTTGGCGTGGGTGAAACATAGGGACAGAGTGCCAGTGGCGTAACCACTAGTGTGCATTTTCCCCATTGGCATGAGGGATGAACTGGCTACTCGTGCCAATGCCAAAACATGGGTTTTTAAGGTTTTTCAGAGGAAATGTTCTTCGGGAGAATTCTTTTCCTTATGCAGAAGGATGCCATCAAGGTGTTTTCAGGACATTTTACTGTTTACAGGTCACAGGAATAGTCCTCCAATGTACGGGATGATGGATTGCAGTGACAGTGACAAAATGCTGTGTAATAGGAAGGCTTGCTGAAAAGGGGATTTGAATGAAATCCACAAGAGAAATAATGAAGTTCACAAAAGAGGAGAAGATGACTGGTGTCAGTCATTTCAGAGATTCTGAGAAAGACCGCAACAGAATAAAGAAAAAGGAAGATGCCAAGGAAAATGGCATATGTAAGCAGTTGACTCATGAAGAGTATGAGCGGGAGAAAGTTGAGATGGAAGTTCACCTTGAGTTATTGATGGAATTGTTGCAGATAATTACGAAATACCAGAGACATGGTTGGACCATGAGAAAGAAAGTGAAATGGTAGAGACTACACGCAAAGAGGGAATAGCAGGTAAACATACATTTGACAGAAGAGCTGAGGAAGCTCGAGCAGATGATGAGTGTGAAAATGAGATGTGAAGAACTCAGAGAAGTTGAGTTGCAAATGGAAGTTTCCATTTGTGGACCAGAATAGAGTGAAATTCTGGGTGAAGAGGTTAATGAGAAAGATCTCATGAACTATTGGAATAGTTCAGAACAATTTGAAGATATGTTGACAAGGGAAGAAGATGAGGCTATGAAGCCTTGTATTTTTAAATCTCATAGTTTTTGTGTGTTTGCAGGATGTGTAGAAGATAGTGGACAGTCTGGTGAAACTGTCACAGAGATGAATGAAACTCTTAAGGTGAAGTATGGTGGAGAATGCTTTTCAATGGAGGAAGGTACCGATTTGTTGCAGCAGGAAGAAATCATAAATGAATTCTTGTTTGGTGTAAGACAACCAGTTGAAGCTGTTATGGAGCAGAAGCATAATGAAAGTGCTGAAGTGATATTCCAAGCAGTAAACAAATGAATTTGTTTAATGAAATTGTTGACAGAATTTTGCAATGTGATGACACAGAAACCAAGATAACTCAGGAAGATTTGCAGAAGAAGAATGAAGCTGAGAATGAAGGTTGTGATGAAATGTTGGAAAGATTTCACATGGCAATGGAGTTCTTGGAATGATGGCTCAATGAACCTGAAGGGGATATGAAGCTTGCAGAACCTGATACGGAAGAGATTACAGTTACTGTACATGATAAGGATGAAATATTTTTAACATTTATAGAGTTGAGTGAATGTTATAACTTTTCAAATAATAATGTGGCTGTAGGTACAGAAGGAAACATAAATAAATATGATGTCGAAATCAGAGAAATTGAGGAGAAAGTATTTGAAGATGAGATGAAAGATCAGGAGAAGCAAGAAAATTATGTCCTTAGAGACATAAAGGAAACAGAAGTATTAATCCAGCAAGATAAAAATGAAAGCAGCCAGCAATTCAAAAGAGGACTTACTGAAATTCAAAAGGTATATGATGGGAGATTGGTGCTTGCAGCATCAAAAGAGGCCGAAAGGTCTTGTATTTTTAAAACTAATAGTTTGTTGATGAATGTAGGTACAAAACCGGATGAGATATTTGTTACTATAGGGGAAATCAATGACTATAGTTGTGATCAAGGAGAAGTTATTGATTATTCTTCATTTCAGGAAGTTGAGTGTTCAGCGCAGTTAGAGACGGAAGCATAAAACAAAGAGGAATTACTCCGAGAAATTGGCGGAAGTAATTGTTGCAAAGGCTGATGGAATCTAGTTGACAGAAAGAGTGATGTTGGTGATGTTGATGTAAAGCCATTTCGAGATTCTTTCAAAGTTTGGAGACTAGAAGAATGGGTATCAGCGTTTCTACGCAAGTCTGTATTTCCAGAAATAAAGATGGTGTGGTATGGAAAACCGAGAGTTACATGCAATAGTGTTCTAAAAATACTATTTTGGGAATTCTGTGCAAAATTACAAAATGGAGTTGATACTTTAAAAGACCAGTGGCAAAACAAAGTTTGGAATCTTGGAGGTAGAAAGTCATTGAGACTTGTGGCTGTCGCATTATTACTGAAAAGTAACAGACCTCATAGACAAGATTCTATGGAAACTTTTCTACATGGGAAATCTGAAGCAGGAGCATCCTGCATAATTTTCATTATTTAATTGAGTAATTAGGGGGTGATGTTTTTCTAACTATCTTATAAATTATTATGCTGATTTTAATAAATTAAGAGAGAAAATATGAGTGTGAGGATTATTGTAAATATTCTTTTAATAAATGGAGGATATGAGTGGAGTTGAGTTAGGTAGATAATTTAGGGATTAGGAATTCCTTCAATGGAACTCAGTTGAGTCAAATAAGGGATAAGTCTATTTTAGATTTTGGTTGAGATTTGTGTGGAGAAAATCACAGACTGGAATTAATCCATAATTATGTATAAATATGGGGATTGTGTGAGGATGTAAAATAGTGAGTAATACAGTGAGAGATATAGAGAGAAATGGTCTGAGAGCTTATGTAAAGGGCGAGAGCCAAGAGGCCCACAAATGTGATATTAGGCAAAGAAGGGTTTGAATTTGTAATTTTCCTATTTTATTATAAGAAAGTATTTTATCTGTTTCAACTCTCTCTTCATATTCTGTATTAAATCTAAGTAGTTTATATGAAGATTTTGATGAGGATTTCATGTTAAAGGGAACACACACTCTTCTATGCACGAGGGATGAACTGGCTACTCGTGCCAATGCCAAAACATGGGTTTTTAAGGTTTTTCAGAGGAAATGTTCTTCAGGAGAATTATTTTCCTTATGCAGAAGGATGCCATCAAGGTGTTTTCAGGGCATTTTACTATTTACAGGTCACAGGAATAGTCCTCCAATGTACGGGATGATGGATTGCAGGGACAGTGACAAAATGCTGTGTAATAGGAAGGCTTGCTGAAAAGGGGATTTGATTGAAATCCACAAGTGAAAAAATGAAGTTCACAAAAGAGGAGAAGATGACTGGTGTCAGTCATTTCAGAGATTCTGAGAAAGACCACAACAGAATAAAGAAGAAGGAAGATGCCAAGGAAAATGGCATATGTAAGCAGTTGACTCATGAAGAGTATGAGTGGGAGAAAGATGAGATGAAAGTTCACCTTGAGTTATTGATGGAATTGTTGCAGAGAATTACGAAATACCAGAGACATGGTTGGACCATGAGAAAGAACGTGAAATGGTAGAGACTACACGCAAAGAGGGAATAGCAGGTAAACATACATTTGACAGAAGAGCTGAGGAAGCTCGAGCAGATGATGAGTGTGAAAATGAGATTTGAAGAACTCAGAGAAGTTGAGTTGCAAATGGAAATTTCCATTTGTGGACCAGAATAGAGTGAAATTCTGGGTGAAGAGGTTAATGAGAAAGATCTCATGAACTATTGGAATAGTTCAGAACAATTTGAAGATATGTTGACAAGGGAAGAAGATGAGGCTATGAAGCCTTGTATTTTTAAATCTCATAGTTTTTGTGTGTTTGCAAGATGTGTGGAAGATGGTGGATAGTCTGGTGAAACTGTCACAGAGATGAATGAAACTCTTAAGGTGAAGTATGGTGGAGAATGCTTTTCAATGGAGGAAGGTACCGATTTGTTGCAGCAGGAAGAAATCATAAATGAATTCTTGTTTGGTGTAAGACAACTAGTTGAAGTTGTTATGGAGCAGAAGCATAATGAAAGTGCCGAAGTGATATTCCAAGCAGTAAACAAATGAATTTGTTTAATGAAATTGTTGACAGAATTTTGCAATGTGATGACACAGAAACCAAGATAACTCAGGAAGATTTGCAGAAGAAGAATGAAGCTGAGAATGAAGGTTGTGATGAAATGTTGGAAAGATTTCACATGGCAATGGAGGTCTTGGAATGATGGATCAATGAAACTGAAGGGGATATGAAGCTTGCAGAACCTGATACGGAAGAGATAGCGGTTACTGTACATGATAAGGATGAAATGTTTTTAACATTTATAGAGTTGAGTGAATGTTATAACTTTTCAAATAATAATGTGGTTGTAGTTACAGAAGGAAACATAAATAAATATGATGTCGAAATCAGAGAAATTGAGCAGAAAGTATTTGAAGATGAGATGAAAGATCAGGAGCAGCAAGAAAATTATGTCCTTAGAGACATAAAGGAAACAGAAGTATTAATCTAGCAAGATAAAGATGAAAGCAGCCAGCAATTCAAAAGAGGATTTACTGAAATTCAAAAGGTCTATGATGGGAGATTGGTGCTTGCAGCATCAAAAGAGGCCGAAAGGTCTTGTATTTTTAAAACTAATAGTTTGTTGATGAATGCAGGTACAACACCGGATGAGATATTTGTTACTATAGGGGAAATCAATGACTATAGTTGTGATCAAGGAGAAGTTATTGATTATTCTTCATTTCAGGAAGTTGAGTGTTCAGCGCAGTTAGAGACGGAAGAATAAAACAAAGAGGAATTACTCCGAGAAATTGGCGGAAGTAATTGTTGTAAAGGCTAATGGAATCTAGTTGACAGAAAGAGTGATGTTGGTGATGCTGATGTAAAGCCATTTCGAGATTCTTTCAAAGTTTGGAGACTAGAAGAATGGGTATCAGCGTTTCTACGCAAGTCTGTATTTCCAGAAATAAAGATGGTATGGTATGGAAAACCGAGAGTTACATGCAATAGTGTTCTAAAAATACTATATTGGGAATTCTGTGCAAAATTACAAAATGGAGTTGATACTTTAAAAGACCAGTGGAAAAACAGAGTTTGGAATCCTGGAGGTAGAAAGTCATTGAGACTTGTGGCTGTCGCATTATTACCGAAAATTAACAGACCTCATAGACAAGATTCTATGGAAACTTCTCTACATGGGAAGTCTGAAGCAGGAGCATCCTGCATAATTTTCATTATTTAATTGAGTAATTAGGGGGTGATGTTTTTCTAACTATCTTATAAATTATTATGCTGATTTTAATAAATTAAGAGAGAAAATATGAGTGTGAGGATTATTGTAAATATTCTTTTAATAAATGGAGGATATGAGTGAAGTTGAGTTAGGTAGACAATTTAGGGATCAAGAATTCCTTCAATGGAACTCAGTTGAGTCAAATAAGGGATAAGTCTATTTTAGATTTTGGTTGAGATTTGTGTGGAGCAAATCACAGACTGGAATTAATCCATAATTATGTATAAGTATGAGGATTGTGTGAGGATGTAAAACAATGAGTAATACAGTGAGAGATATAGAGAGAAATGGTGTGAGAGCTTATGTAAAGGGCGAGAGCCGAGAGGCCCACAAATGTGATATTAGGCAAAGAAGGGTTTGAATTTGTAATTTTCCTGTTTTATTATAAGAAAGTATTTTATCTATTTCGACTCTCTCTTCATATTCTGTATTAAATCTAAGCAATTTATATGAAGATTTTGATGAGGATTTCATGTTAAAGGGAACACACACTCTTCTATGCGCTCTATTCTGATTTATGCAGAATTTCTACATCATATATATATATATATATATATATATATATATATATATATATATATATATATATATATATTGATTTGTTAGGCATAATGGTTATTATATTCAAATCCCTAAAAGTGACATGATCATGAGAAATATTATTGTATTGGCTTTGGGTTTATGAATATTTTTGTATTCATTCTTTTTCTCACCCATAAACTCTTTAAATATATAATGTTGATGAGAACTTCTGGAATCCTAGGTGTTTTTCTCGAAGAATTTGAGGTTTGGGTGAACACTTCACACATATTTAGGAGAAAGAGTCGAAATACATGATAGAAAGAGTGCTAGACCATAAATTTATAGATAAAAGAAAAAACTAATCATTAAAAAAATAAAATCTAAAAACAATAATAAATTGAGATAATGAACAAATTAAAATTTTAAATTAAAAATTAATTAAGTCAATAAAATGATCGATGAATATAAATTTAAAATTTAAAATTAAATAAATAAATATAATTTTAAAATTAAATTAAATAATTAAAAGAAATTTTTGTCTAATTTTTACACTAAAAAAGAAAGCTACAACACCAATCTCCCCAAGAAAGACGAGAAGCTATACAATTAAGAACTAAGAAAATTATAGGTCCGATAGACCAAATTAGTCTCAGTGGACGTTAACCATCATCATCATCATCAATTAAAAAATATATTTTTAAATAACATTAATCTCAACTCTTTACTTAAAAAACTAATTTTTTATCCAATAATAATAATAAAATAAATAAATACAAAATCCATAATTTCATTTTAAATATATTAATTTAAATACAATAAAATAAATATTATTATTTACATTTATAAAAATACAATGGATTAACATAGTACTTTTACCATCATTATAATAATGACTCCATGAATAATTTCTTTACACAATGCTTTTACCTCTTTCATGGGATTGTACGTTCAAATCCTTTACAACAATGAAAGAAGTGGGGCTTTATATTGTTTTCTCTCCATAAGATAAACGTTTTTATGAATTTGAAAAAGGGTTTTTGGGAAAGTTTCAAATCTAAATCAAATCAAAATTTATAAAATAAAAAATTAAATTTAATTATTTATTTTTATATTATTAACTAATATAATATTTATTTTTATTTATTATTAAATATATTTTAAAATAAAATATTGTATAAATATAAAAAATTAATCTTATAATATATAAAATTTAATATTCTGATTATTTTCAAGTGATGAAGACATGGTGCAAATTATCAAAGAAACTTTTGCTGATCTTTCACGGCATCTACAACAAATAAATGAAACCATTTTGTTTCTTCAACTAGAGTTGCAATTACAAAGAAATGAGTTGCAAGAAAAGAGTGATACTTTCAAGTCTTTGAACCATCCAGATGATAAGTCATTCATCCAAACAGCTTCAAGTGTCGAAGTTGTTCTAGTTCAAATTTCTTCCAAGCCAATCATCAAGCCATGAGAAGAAATTCAAAGTAACAAGAATCGACGAGGCTTAATATATGTCAACGATGACACCAACTTGCATATCCCAGATTATTCCAAGCCAGTTAAGTTCGTAAGTGTAGGATTTCTTGAACAAATAACCTCAACAAGTTCTGAGAAAGTTGCAGACAAACAGAAATGCATGCAACCCGAAGTTGAAGTCAGATCGACATGTTCTCATTGTCAAAGAACCGGTCATATGGAAGATCAATGTTTTGATCTTCATCCTTGTCACCATTGTAGCAAGCCCAATCATTCCTCAAACAAATGTTGCAACCAACAACAATCAGCCAGATTGAAGATACATTATGAATGGATCGATCCTTGGGAATGGTCATCCACAGTCAAAAGATTGTATCAGTTCTACAACCGAATACGATCACACATAGTGCAGCCAACAGTGAAAAGACAATGGTACTCTCATGCAGTTGAACGGGGGAGTACACCAGTGCAACACTCCTACACATGAAAGGGGGGAGTTCAGGAATACTTTTCAGAAAAAGTGTCTCTCCTTTCAACTGACAAAGGGGGGAAAATGTCAATGAAATTGACGGTGGTTTTCAGACTGAAAGTCTCGTCAAAACTAGCAAAAGCAGCTAGTGGGCAGCTTCCGTAGCCAGTGGGCATCTTCAACAGCCACTGAGCATCAAAAAATTCACCAGTGGGAAGTCGACAGCAAAGAAGCAGTGAACAGTTTTCAATATAACAAAAGCAACAGAGAGTTGTTTTTGACATCATCAGCCAGTGGGCGTTGAAAAAATTTTGTCAGTGGACAAAGAATGCTGATTTCACGCAAAAGACAGATAGATCCTTTTGCAACTTGGCACATGATGGAGTTGTCAAGCGAAATTCAGAGATGAATCAGACATGCAGCTGACTCATGTTCTCTTCAGATTGTAGTTTTTCAGCATCCGACTTTGGCAGTTTTTCAAGCAATGTTTTTGAGGATCAACATGAGAACTTGGAAGATGGTTCCTCGTTCTTATTTTGGATTTATCATTGAAGGGGGGAATGTTATCCTCTCTCATAAAACAATAATAAATCTAAAAATAAAATAAATAAATTAAATATTAAAAGTTAGGAATTTATTCCTAACTCTTCAGTTTGGGTTGTTCCTGTAAGATAGGAGTGAGTTTAGGTAGCTCCTATATTGGTGTGTGTTTGGTTGAGAAATTATCTCAACCAATGTGTCCAAGATAGCACACACTATCTTGAGACACTGTCTCCTCATCTATTTAATTGTAACACTACATTATTTTAATAATGAGAAAATATGTGAGGAAGCCGTGACACTGAAGCCTTTTCCGCCAATATTTTGTCTCTGGTTTATTATATGTGTTTTATGTATTTTATGAATTGATTTGATTTTCAATAAATAATTTCAATATTACTGTAAATATTTTAATATAAATTATTAAAATAAAGTAAAAGTTTAAATTTAATTAATTTAAATAAAAAATTAATAAATTTACCATTATAATAATTTAACAAATAGGGTATTTGTTAGCGAGATTTTTTTTTCTTTCAAAATTCTATTTATTTATTATTTTGTATGTTTTTCTTTCTATTTTCTTGACCTCTTGCCCATATATTCATGTGAAAGAAGTCTTTCTCAATCTCTACTTCCCTTTTCGAAAGCCTTGCTTTGCAATCTTTCATACCTTCTCAATGTTGTAGAACAAAGAAACAAACTCCATCTTGATTCATAAAGAAGGTTGTGATAAACACAAATGTATTTCTTAGGTTGAAGATAATTCATTTGAAGGTTTGTTCGCTTGTAAATTGGCCCCTCATTGGTCATTTCAAAGGTTTATAGCCATCTCCTCAAGCTATATATTATTGGATGTAGAAGAATTTGATGGAGATGATTAAAGGGAGGCTCCCCCATTACTTCTATTCCCGAGGTTATTACACCATTATGTTTGAATTAAGGGATGATACAAAACTTTTATTTTGTAATGGTCCATACTTGATGTGACCAAGAAAAATGAGTTGAATTATTGGAATTTAAAATTTTAATTGTAAGTGAATGTTCACTTAGAAAATCTTAGGTGGGTTCAACTCTCTAACTTACCCTTTTAATTACTAGAGTGACGACACATTTACAAGTATATATATATAAAATAATGCACATGTCCTTTTAACTCTCAATGAGCATAAAACGTCTAGCTTGTAAATCTTATCATATAAACTCTGTATCCATTAATCCTTACATCTAACACCTTTCACTCGTAACCACTATATACCCTTGATCCCTATAACTCCTAACCACTAAAATTCTATCGTTATTTAACCCTTAATATCTTACATCAATCTCATAAGTAATATTAATGCATATAATTCCTAATCTCCATCCAATAAACCCTATAACCCATAACATAAACCATAATAAGTATAACTCTAACTTCTATATCCAAGATATCATAACCCTTAAGCACTAGTGTAGATAACTACAAAAGACACTTAAATTCAAAAGACTTACCCCACAATTATTGTATCCCTTATCCTCCAAAATATTCATTTTTTAATCACTAGTAAGTAGAAGGCTTTGAACACTATAATCACTAACCCATATCATATTAAAAATATTATGACTTAAATGCTAATTGAAATACATGTAGCCCTTTTCCTTATTACCTTCTCCTTTGGTATATATACTAAGATATTTTATTGGCATATATACATATACCCCTCCCCTCTTTGGCATACTTTCATAGTTGGCTGTAACTACTAGCATCCATTTAAGTAGCTAACGTTTACCATATTGTCACTAAAATTTATAAGCTCTATTCTACATTTTTGATATGTAATAAAGAAAACTTTGAACCTTATTACTTCCATATTTGCTTAATTTAATGTGTGAGTCTTGACTTATTGCAATAATAATAGCTTGGGAATCATGTGATGGAGATCCATGATGTGTTGGGATGAAAGTAAGATGGCTTGTATCCTCCTACCCTCTCCACTCTTTCCCATGTACATGCACAGACTTCCCTTTCCAATTGTCTACTATCTTCCCATACATCCATAATGCTTCGTACTTGATTTATTATATTTTGAAAGACAATAAATTTTACAATTTTCATTACCAAGAATTAATAAAAAACTGTAACACATATTTTAAAAATATTAACTTATATAAAGTTTATATATATTTAAAAAACCTATAAACTTTATTATTTTCATTACCATAAACTAATAAAATATGTAACACTACTTTTATAATATTAGCCATATGCATTTTAATTTTTCTTTGAAGATGTAAGGGTGGCGACATTGAGGGGATTAATTTCTGATATTGGGAGAAAAATAATATCTACTTTTGCATAGGTATTAGGAAAATTTATTATAACATTATATAAAAGGCTTACTCACCATGTAAGGGATATTGATTGCAAAGGAGGAAATTGTTAAATTGTTTTAAATTGTGGGAGATTCCATATCTATCATCAAAGTCATGAATGCATTGTGATGCTGAAGGGAAAGAACCTAACAAAAATTATCATTTGGATTAAAAATGATTCCAATTTTCTTTTACATTCCTCCTATTTCCATGTCAAAAGACACCTCAACTATGTGGTAGACAAGTGGGCTAACATAGCTTCAAACCTTGATATTGGAATACTATTGAAAAATGGGGGTAGCACTACTTGTTATATCCCATAGCTCCAAGTTCATACTGATGGTTTCACATCATGTTTATTCTCTCACGAGTGAGCATGTAGTTCAACATTCCATCTTCATTAGTTTGGGAGATTGAAGGGCCCTTTATAGTACCTTAAGCATGTGTTCATTAATTTTTTTTTGGTTATCAAAGGAGCCCATAATATTGTGTGTTTCATCAGTGAAATAATGGAGTGTGTAGGTATTAGAATTTGGGATAACAATGTTGTTATGCATGTTAATTATCTTGGACCTCCCATCAACATTGTCTATGCAATATTAGGGCATAACCACATATGTAAATATTTGGTCTAAGGGGAATTTTCTAGCTTTTGGGGAATCAACAACAACTTATAAAATGCATGTCTCCCTATGATGATTCTCCACTCTCCATTCCCTCTCATAAACCTATAATTTGTCCTTTTGGGTTAGGCACATCGTGATTGGTTTAATAAATTTTAAGTGAAGGAGTCTAGCCATATTAGGCTATCTCCTTCCCTTCTCTGAGTCACTTATTTTCACTTAAGGGATCTCTTTAATTTTCAACCCTTCTATTTTTTCCATCCTTTATTTTGTATCTTCTTAAGCTTAGAATTGCTAGGAAACAATTAGGGAAGGCTACCTCAAAACTCTTGTGGGAAAATGCATAGAACGAGACACTGGTTCATCTTGAGGATTATCTAGTTTATGGTAACTCTTACTATTTATTGTATTCAAATAGTTGTGTATATATTTAGTTTGGTTCTATTTGGAATTTATCCTTAGGTTCAGGAACTATTAAAAATTCCAATGAAATTTCAAGGAAGTATATAAGTTTGTGTTCCTTAACCATATTGAATTTCTTTCCTCCTCTGTAGATCCAAAAAAGAATTCCCTTTAGAATACATAATCAAAATGGTTTCCTCATTACGGATTGAGGTCATATCTATTGAATAGGAAATCATCACAACATGGAAAAAAAATATTATCAATGAATTCAAAATAATCGTTAGAAGATGGAAAGAGATCATTCATTTTAAGAAGAAGGTTCTTTTGCAAGCCTACTCTAAGATCAATGAATTGGAGCACCATTGTATCATGTAGCATGCTGGCATTACGGAATTTTTTGGTTCAATAGAATCAAAGGATTGATTTGTTCGAAGCATGGGGGCTTCACTGGGAGAGTAATACTATAGCACGTGGGTTCATATTGGGGGGTATATAATGAGGAAAAAATGATATAATATATTGGGGGATATATAGGGGGTCAAGGGTTTTCATATTGGGAGGTATAAAAAATGGAGGTCAAAGTTAATGAAAAAATATAACGAGGCATAAAAAATGTTAGTGAAAAATTGGATACCTACAATATATAATGAAAGTAGGGGCATTTTAAACTTGGAAGGTTTATTGGGTTTATATTGGTAGGGGGTTAAATAATGTGATTTTTAGACGTATTTTACAGTATATACTCAAATTAAGGATATTGTTTCATATGTTATGATCACACGTGATATTTTATAGGTTTATTGAGTGAAGCCCCCATGGTTGGAAGCTAACAACTTGTTTAGAAAATTGACATTAAACCTTAATAATTGCCACTCGCCTCAAATGATCAGGTCAATCATATTAGGCCACACACTGAATGAGGGAGAGACTTTCTTCTATAAGGAGGATATGATAGGGAGTACACTTCTAATAATAATATTATAAGTTATAAAATTATTTTGTATTTGATGTATCGTTATTCAATATTCTCTAGAGATACTTCATCCTGGAACTTCACATTTGTATAAGATAACAAGAGTGATGAGAGTATCAAATAGGAGTGTTTTTTGTTATCCCTTAATCAAAGGTATACTAATTATACACATTTGAAATCCCATAGTTGTCTTGCATTTAACATAAGATCCATTGTATCAACTTGAGTAGGTATAATAAGAAAAGTGGTTCTTGGATTGACATGGATAAGGAGCATGTGAGGAAGTGAAATTGGAGGAAACTATGAAGAGATAAATACTTGATAGGACACCAAGGCCATAAGAGAAGTAGGATTGAGAGTTGCAATGATATGATACAATGTTGTTGATGACTAATTGGTGACTCAAATGGCTTATGAGTATTTTTTCCTGGTGTTCTAAATTTGATCCATGTGAATTTCAAAGGTGGCCAACTTCTCTAGAAGTTGTAACTTTGTTGAACTACTAACTATCATTGCTTTGAGTGGGTTTTATCATCCTTGGGTTCACACTATCAAAATGGTTTTTTCCTATTATGATTTTATTAGTCTTTTCACTTGTTATGTGTAGTGTTCCATAATCCAAATATTTTAAATATAAATTAGGTTTACAAGTATTATAAATTTAGTAAACTAGATTAAAGAGACAAGTAAGATGAGATATCTGAAATATACCCTCATATTATGATAATCAGGCTAGGTGCTCGAAACATAGTTTAAATACATTTTCAGGAACCTTTTTGGATCTAGCATTAGATATTCACCCAAGATTGGATGAGGACTTGCAAAGTCTCAGGTGTGGGGGAGACATTGTGCCTTCATTTTTAGGCCTTTACTACTATCAGAAATGTGATTTTTTCCATTTCCACTCCCTCTTATAGCCTATTATCATTCCCATTTTATCACAATCACTTGCATTATGGTCATCACATGCTAATGAGGTGTGGTATTGTGAAATCAAATGATTTTCCTTTATATTTAATGAGTTATTTGAGTTAGATATTTCTTTTTCTAATGCAAGTATTAAATCTTATAACCCTAGTAAAGATCTAGTAACTCAAATTATTAGTTGTTCTATCTATGCACACCCAGGGTGAAATATTCCACATGGTTTTTTTCTCTAGGTGGCTTGAGATGGCTCCTAGTTTAAACAAGGAAGGAAACAACTCATGGTCAATGCTCTAGTCAAACATGAGGTGGAAATGCATACAACATTGAATATTTAATCAAGTTTGAGGTTTTGGCAAGTGGCATTGATATTTTCATGCATGTCATGTCATGAAAATATCCTATGCCAACATATAAGCAGTTACCCATGTTAGTGGCAGTTGTATTTTTCAATGGCATTTTTCCCTACTCTTTTTTTGGGATGTAAACAATTAACAAGTTTATGCGTCCTTGGGAGCTATTCATGGTTTAATACACACTCCCCTATATTATATAATCTCTATAAAAACTAAAGTTCGAAGGTTAGTCTTTTTAATATTAAGGGATTGATCAAGGAAGCAATTAAGCTATGTATTGTAGAGTTGTTCAAATGGTCCAATATGAAGGCCATATGTTGGTGTATATTGTAGTTTGATGGCCAAACATATGTGGATCCATGATGAGTCTCTGCAAACTGTCTACATTCTAATTGTAATGTGAACCCTTGTATTCCTCTTTTAATACAAATGATATTATTTTAAGTTTTATTTAAAGGAAAAGTACTTATACTATAGTTTTCCTTTGCAGCGCAAGTTAGCAGGTAGGGCCCTATACCTAGTTTGTGTTACAAATTCATTTATTTCTTAGTAATATTATAGAGAATTAGAGAGACTTGTATTTCAATTTATGTTAGAAAAATCAATATTTTAATTCATAATCATTTTAGTTCTTGAACTTCCATATATCTTCATTGCAAAAGTAGGATTACCTATAGAGGTTACGCACTAGAGGTTGAAAAATGATTTTTTTTTTTTATAATAATTACAAAATTATTTGATGTGTTTGATGCAAACAATGTACTATGTTTGAAGCTCTTAAAGTGCTCTTGCAAACATAATTCTAGTTATCCAAGAAAGCATTAACATTTTACTTTCTTCTTGATTGAATTTTACCTTTTAATTGTAAAGTGTGGATTCCCCTACAAAAGTTAGGAACTAAAGGTTGAAGAAAAAAAGTGTTTCTTAAGGAATAATTGAACCATTTAATGTCTTTGATGCTAAACAATGAACTATGATTCGAGTATGTAAAGTGCTCTTAAAAACATAATCCCACATAGCCATTTAATTTTTAGTAAGATTGAATTTATTATTAGTAGCCTATCAAGAGATGAGATGGATCAAATTTGTAGAGGTGTGAATCTCTTTTAAAGTGGAATATAAAAAAAATGACTGTTTAAGTTGCATTTTTTAATGTATAAATAGATTCAACCCCTTGAAAATCTTGTTAAACACTTGGATTATGTAGAATACACAACTTAAACTTACAATTCCAATAAATGTTTGCGAAATTTAAAATCACTAAAATATATACCTAAAAAAAGACCAAACGTAGAATAATGAGAGTACTTGAAATCTTTTAATAATAATTTTTTTTATTGAAATATTTTAATCGAATTAAAATATTTTGTTATATATATATTACTTATATTGAAATATTTTTAAAAAATATAAGAACTATACATACTTAAAAAAAAATGAATACATACTATCTTTTTAAAAGTTGATATAAAGTTATGTTATTTCACATTAACATTTAAATATTTGATTTATCATTGAGAGTGAAAGTATTTTTTTTTCATTTTTTAGGTTGTAATGTTGAGGAGAAAGCAATATAATTATTAATATTTTATAACGCTTTTACTTAAAACTAACAAAATTTAATTTTTGTTTTTAATGACAAACCTAACGAAGCATAATAAGACTGAGATAATTGTTATTTTATAATACTTTTAATTGAAACTAATCAAATAGGTATATTTATTTTTGTTTTCAATTATATTTGATATTGTTTTTTATTTAAAAACTATTTCATTTTTATTTTAGAAGGGACATATGTCAACTTGAAATTCAACTTAAAAGTAATTACACATTTGCCTCACACTAGGGTATAAAATGCATCATAAAAGCAACAATAACTTTTAAAAGATTAAAGATTATTTTTAAAAATTTTCTAAAAAAATAATATTACATTTCTGAATGAATAATTTTTGATAAACTTTTAAAATATAAAATAAATTTTATTTAACTAAATTCTTTGAATAATAATTAGTAAATATTTATAATTATATTCTTAAATTATAAAAAAAAACTTATTTCAAATAAAGTGGTATGGTTCTTGATTTGTGTTTTAAATAGAAAACATATTAACCATGTAGCATTTATAAAATAGTTCTACTACTAATAATAATATGGTGTCAACTTTTCAACAAAATTACCAATTTTATCTAATAAAATATACTCATTCTCATTAAAAAAAAATTATATTTTTAAAATATTAATTATCTCTCGTTAAATTTGAATAAAGGATCTCATCATTAAAAATAAATAAGAAATCCCTAATTTAATACCCATCATTGAGTGAAAGCATTTATATTAAAGTAAAGTTAAGGTTGCCTCATGGGCCTATCAACTTTCGGTGTAGCAATGGAAGTTTACAAACATGTATCCCTTTATTTTTAATCTAACGGCAGGTATAGAAAGGGACCAGAAACATAATTTATATAAAACACGCTTATCAGCTATTTGTCGCAATTATCTATTTCACTCTGCATTTGTTCCTTTTCATAGGTAGAACACGCGGGGGACGCGAAAAGTATTTGCTTTCCTACAGGGAACAAATACTTTTTAGTCTATTGGCCCATAAATGCACCTGGAAAGTAACTGTCCACCGTTGGATTAAAAGTACACCATCCAACGGTGGGCATCTATTTCCCAGGTGCATTTATGGGCCAATAGACTGAAAAGTATTTGTTTCCTACAGGAAACAAATACTTTTCAGTGTATTGGCCCATAAATGCACCTGGAAAGTAACTGTCCATCGTTGGATTAAAACAAGTACACCATCCAACGGTGGGCATCTATTTCCCAAGTGCATTTATGGGCCAATAGACTGAAAAGTATTTGCTTTCCTTCAGTGTTTGCTTTCCTACAGGAAACAAATACTTTTCAGTCTATTGGCCCATAAATGCACCTGGAAAGTAACTGTCCACTGTTGGATTAAAACAAGTACACCATCCAACGGTGGGCATCTATTTCCCAAATGCATTTATGGGCCAATACACTGAAAAGTATTTGCTTTCCTACAGGAAACAAATACTTTTCAATCTATTGGCCCATAAATGCACCTGGAAAGTAACTGTCCACCGTTGGATTAAAACAAGTACACCATCCAACGGTGGGCATCTATTTCCCAAGTGCATTTATGGGCCAATAGACTGAAAAGTATTTGCTTTCCACTCACAGAGTCCGAAGAAACGGCCAAGGAAAGCCACTGGCTGACCCATATGCTTTAATCATTATATCGACAACGATTTCAATTAAAATAGACAATAATTTATTAAGCTCCCAGAAATGGACATCGCGACTCTCGCGAGTCGTGCCCTCTTTTTTCCTGCCATGTATTTTTGCATCGAACAGGAAAGAGCACGAATCATTATAAACGTCACATAAGCGTAGCAGTAGATCGATATTCTGGGAGGAAATTTAGCATTTTCTCAACGAAATCATTAAGATTTTCGGGTGTAACAGGACTTAATTTTGGAAGTCCCTGCAAATGACTGTGAAACAAATCGCAAAAGAATCTTGAAATTTTATCTTTTCTTTAAAGATAACCCCCGACCGGTCACCAGACACCGTCACACCCTGAAAAATAAATGAAATGCCGCTTTCTGACAAAAAAAGTGTCCAATTTCAAGCTTCCCGAACAAGAATCCAACTGCAAAGTTCCTGGTCCCAGTGCTTTGTGAAAACGGCCATGTGGAGGTCCCGTGATCGATCCTGGGTTTGGGACCGACTTTTATTAGAGTAGTTTAGTCATGTGTTTTTAAAAAATTGTAAATTGATATCTGGATTGGTTATGATGGGTAATAGACAACTCTATTTTTGCTGGTTTTGACTCTGTGACCATGTAAGAGAAATCACAAGTTATTTTTATTTTTCATTTTGAAGGATTTAAGTTTTAGGTGGTTTTGTTATGAAGTTTAACAATGAAAAACTCATTGCATAAATATTTAAAAATCATGGCATCAAAATGATGATATCAACCAGGATGAACATGAGCCCCTGAAAATGAGAAGGTAAATATAAATATGAGAAAGTGTAATATGGTTAATTGGGTTTCTCATGAATAGTGCCCACTAGAACCACTGTTTGCCCTATTATGTCTTATGATTGGATAAAAAGGTAGTAAGACAAAAGTTAATGTCTTTGTGAGCACTAAAACAGGAAAACTATGTCTTATGATTGATATATAGATTGGAAAAATTAATTTCTTACTAAAACATGAAGACTTGTATAAAATTTTTGGTGGATATTTTTATTTGCATCTTGTTCATGCCCATTTTTTATACAAATGGTAAATAGGTTATTTTATTTTATTATTATTATTATTATTATTATTTTCAGGTTAGTTGTATGATATTTTGATGGGTTGTTGGTTATCATTTTCTTTTTTTCCTTGGATCTTGTTCTTATAAATAATAAAATATATAATTATAAATAATTTATAATTATAAATTAATAATAATAATTAATTAATAAATAATTAAATCAATTAAATAAAATAAGAGATATATACCTATATACATATTATTATCATTATTGGTTAAATAACTAACTAATAAATAAATTAATTGATTAATTAGTTGAATAAATTTATTAAACATTTTATTCTAAAAATAAAATGTAACGAGCTGTTATTATTTGTTATAAAAAAATAAAAAAAATAAATATTCAAAGTCAAACTAGCCGTTATCCTAATGGCTAGTTTAGCCATTTCTACATCTATTTAAACTTAATGTCCGGATCTGATCTCTCACATAGTCCTGATGATGAACCACATGATGAACCACACTGGTTGGTTCGAAACGCGTCGACCATGTTCCATTGCATGTGATTATTACCGAAAGAATTTTACAAATTTATATGATGGATCACAAAAGCTTAGATTCCAAAAAAAATGTTATTTTTTATTTGGAAGGATTTTAGTTTTAGGTGGTTTTTTTATGAAGTTTAACAATGAAAAATCATTGCACAAATATTTAAAAACCATGGCATCAAAATGATGATATCAACGAGGATGATCATGAGGGCCTGAAAATGAAAAAGTAGATATAAATATGCAAAAGTGTAATATGGTTAACTGGGTCAAGCTGGGATCATTCTCATCAATAGCACTAAGTTGAACCACTATCTGCCCCACTGTGTCCCATGATTGGATCTAAAGGTGGTAAGACAAAAGTTAATTTCTTTGTGGGCACTAAAACATGAAAAAATATATATTTACGGTAAAATACTACCCCTGCTCTATTTTATTTTTTGAAAATGTCCATACGTAAATGAATAGTAGTCCCAATTTTTATTAATTTATGTTTTATTTTGATTTAGGAATATTTTTGCAGATTGTGCTTTGTGCTTTTTTAACTAGATCGTTATTGTCCTTAAATCCAATTGTCTCTTTTATTTTAGGAATATATATCTTTCAAGGATGCGTAGGTTGACTTCATGGTTGTGAAACTTTAACTTTCATGCAAAATAAGCTACTTTCATGTTTAGTATTATTCACCTTGGTAGTTCTCTATTTTAAAAGAAAACGTTGTTTCAACTAGGGCTTTCAATTTGGTCTTGTATTATTTTATAAAAAACATATTGCATTGGATTTGAACCAACACTAAGACAAAATGAAGTGTAATAATGATGATATAAAAAAAACTCCAGCTTTCAATTTGGTCTTGTATTATTTTATAAAATACATATTGCATTGGGTTTGAATAAGATAAGTGAAGTGTAATAACTATGTATATGAAAAAAACTCAGTAGCAATGCTCATTTGTATTCAAATCTACCCCGTGTAAATAAAAATATTCAAATTTTAATATGCACCATGTAAACATATAGATTCAAACCAATTGTAACACTACGTGAAGGGCACTTTTAAGACATTTTTTTAAGACAATAGAAATCTTTTGTCTTAAAAGGTCACTTTTTATTTTAGTCATTTTAAATTAAAATTTATTATCAATTGAATTGTCTTAAATATAAAGTTTAAGACAAAAAGAGTTTGAGACAAAAAAATGTTTTAAGACAATTTTGTATTTAAGACAAAATCAATTTGAGACAAAAAATATTTAAGACAAATCTTTATATTTAAGAAAAAACAGTTTAAGACAAAATATTTTAAGACAACTTTATGTTTAAGACAAAAACAGTTTGAGACAAAAATATTTTAAGAAAAAAATAATTTAACACAAATATTTTAAGACAAAACTTTATATTTAAGACAAAAATCATTTGAGACAAAAACAATTTAAGACAAAATTATTTTAAAACAAACCTTTATATTTAAGACAAAAACAACTTGAGACAAAAATATTTAAAGACAAAACTTTATATTAATGCAATGGCCACTTAAGACAATGACAATTAAGATGAAATTCATTTAAGACAATTAACAATTAAGAGAAAACCATATCAATTGAAGACAATATTATCTAACATGACTGGGCACCCTAAGTCTACCAACGTGCAGGCTACTACTGTCTCGCGCCTATATCGAGGTTGCTATTTCACTTAGCATTCATGTTATCATATATAAAGACAACAATTTGTTGGGATCTTCATTTTAGTGGGGTAGATGACTCTAAAGGACACGACAAATTTTCCTCGCAAGATTTCTCAGACATCACCCCCTCTTATGTCCCTTCGATCTCTATTTATATGATTAGAGACAACTTGTATGTCGTTGCATTTGACACTACTACACGGAGGGTGCTTTTAAGACAAAAAAAAATTTTTGTATTAAAATTTTTGATACGAGGCGCTAGTAAAAAAGGAAAAAATAAAGGATTAGGGGTTGTCTTTATGTTGTTGATGGGTTCTTCAGGAAGTAGAGCGATGGAGGCCAAAAAAAATTGATGAGATTTAGGGCAATGGAGGCCTACAACAGAGGTGCTTGGTGAGAGGAGTGATGGAGGCACTTTCGTTGAACATGGATAGGTAGAAACTTAGTTCGAGTACTTTTGGGGGTATCCATCAATAGTGTTTTAATTTGTGTTTTTTGTCTGTTTCATTTATTTTGAACGCTACTTCTATCTGTTGGTTGCTGCTATCAATACATTGTTGTGCTGAAACTTCTGACGGTCATCGACAACATGGATTAGATTCACTTAAAGGATGATGGAAACAAATTACAGAATATCCGCTGGTAGACAATATGCCTACTTCAAAATATCTACGACAACTTTAGCGAGAAGAAGACACCGAGGATAAAAGATAGGATTGTGGAAGCATTAGTCACAAAATTAACAAGGGCGGTAATTTTTGTTGTAAGTGTGGAGGTAGATGGATTAAATGTAGCATTTACTGGTGCAATTACTGGTGTTGTTCGGTGCAATGCATCTAAGCATAATTATCTGAGCTAGATTAAGTTTTTATCCTGATTCTGAATGATATCAAGGATTTCTACTAGTTCTTTTGTTTCAAGGTACACCAATAACAATTTATTTTCCACTCTAGTTGTTGGTATATTCCGTGGTCTATCTAAAACACATAAGCTGGTTGTTTACATTGTCTTTCTTCTTAACCTTTTCTCCTGTGGATATTCCTGCTCCTTCCATGGTTTGGGAATGGTCAATCAGGGGATTTTCGAGGATCTTAACTACTACCTATTGTTTTTCTCTATGGTCTATCCGAGACACAATGGCTGGTTGTTTTACATGGTATTTCTTCTGAACCTTTTCTCCTATGGATATTCCTGCTCCTCTCTGCATTGGGATTGGTCGATAGGAGGATTTTCAAGGATCTTTACTGCTACGTAAGTGAATTAAGGTGACATATTTAATTTTTGAATTCGATCACGAAGGAGTCTATTGGGGTCATTAATTGGTCTGGGGGGGTATTTATTTTCCAATTTGGCCATTGATTATATGAGGGACAATCCATAATGGTTTGAGCCGTCATTGAAGATATTTGTCGATTGTGTGCTTGATTAGATTTTATGAAGGAAATTGGTCGATGGTGATTGGCCAGTATATTTTATTTGAAGGGGTTTCCTAGTGGATTGAGGTGGTGAAAACCTACATCGAGTCGTGTCAGTAATTGATAAGTGACATTAATTTACCTTGTCTACATATTTTATCGAGGTTTTTTCAGAAACTACTACATAAGGTATTTTTTAATAATTCTCTCTACTTTGGTGCACATATAGGCGAGATTGCAGAGTGTCGTTGGTGTCCATTGTACAACTGGCCTTTACATTTATCAATAGGATTTCACTTGACACTGAAGGAAACTGGGGCGGTGATGTGCCATTACTCGATGTGTTGGTACATGCAACTAGTGAAGCAGAGAGTCGTGGCTACCCGAAGTCAGGAGTCTATCCCTTTGGACATCTCCTGTACATGCAACTATACATGTGGATTCGAATGTTTCGGTATCTCCACTGGTTATTGAACCCAATTTCGTAATCCAAGGAAAATGTTTTTCCATCATTCATGGAAAAAGAAGGAAGTTAATTAAGGTTGATCTAGATTATCATAAACTCATTTTTAATTCTGATGTTTTTTGGGACCAAGTGGTAAGATTACAACAACAGGATTTGGTGGATAAGTGGTTTTATTTGCGAATGGATGGCTCTCAGATGGTGTCCTAGGTTAAAGAACATTGGTACAGTATTCTTAAGTACTCTCCTCATTTCAAAATTTTATAAAATCAATTGGTATGCTTCATGGTTTCTGTTTCCTCTCTTTAAATCACTAACATGTGGGATTTGATCCATACCTGGAATTTCCACGAAAGAAATTGGTTTCAAGATAAACTCCCTCACTAGTACATATGGTCTATTTTCTGACACTTTAGCTCTGAAAATGTCGAAAAGTTCCCAAATTTTTCTAAATTTTTTTAATCTCGCCAGAAAGCATCGAAGAAAACGTCGAACTTGTGATGAACCTCTCTAAACATCGGACTTGCGATGAAAATTCTCCCAATGTCGGAATAGCGACGGAACGCTCCAACTATCGGTATTGCGAAGAAACGCTCCAAACCATCGGTCTTGCGACAACTTGCGACGAAAGGATCAAACCATCGATATTGTGATGAAAAGCTCCAAATCGTTGATCTTGCAACGAAGCCCCCCAAAACGTCGGACTTGCGATGAAATTTCGAATTTTCAACGAAGGTATCCAAACTATCGGACTTGTGACGCACGTCTCCAAACCGTCAGGCTTGTGACAAAACAATCCCAACCGTCAGATTTGCGACGAAAGTATCCAAACCGTGTGAGGGTTAGGTCGGGTCAAGTCAGGTCAGGTCAAGTCGAGTCGTGTCACGTCGGGTCGGGTCGAGTCAGATTGAGTCATATCGGGTCGGGTCAGGTCAGGTCCTGTCAGGTCGGTTCATGTGAGGGCGCCCAAGGAAACGTGTTTGGGTGGGTCGGGTCAAGTTGGGTCGTGTGAGGGCACTCAAGGAAATGTGTTTGAGTGGGTCAGGTCAGGTCAGGTGGTGTCGTGTGAGGGCGCTTGAGGAAACACGTTCAAGCGGGTCGGGTCGGGTCGGGTCAAGTCATGTGAGGGCACCCAAGGAAATGCGTTCGAGTGGGCCAGGTCGGTTCGGGCCATGTCAGGGTTGGGTTGGGTTAGGTTGGGTCGTGTCAGGGCACCGAAGGAAACACGTTCAGGTGGGCCAGGTCAGATCGTGTTTTATGAGGGTGCCCAAGGAAATGCGTTCGAGCAGGTCGGGGTGAATCGGTTTGGGTCATGTGAGGGTGCCCAGGGAAACGCGTTCCAGTGGGTTAGGTTAGGTCGGGTCGTGTGAGGGCGCCTAGGGAAACGCGTTCGGGTGGGTCGTGTGAGGGTGCTCGTATCAAAAATTCTAAGTTGTGACTGCTTGTGTGCCTTGTGCACACTTGTGAGATCCATTTTACATTTTCTCTCTCATGCCTTCGTTCGGGAAGGTTGAGTTGTGCCGTGTGAGGGTGCCACATGAAACATGTTAGGGTCGGATCATGTGAAGGATGTCGTATCAACAGATGTAGAATTTATTTGTAATATAAATTTATTTTAGTTTTAAAATTTTTTCTTCTAAATATTGACTACATATGAGATCCGTATATTTTGGACATGCTTCCAAGTTTACGAATCTAGATTGATAATAAAATACTTTTGTTAGTTTACCCAGTAAATTGACCCAAAATTTCTGTTGGCCTGTGACCGCACACAGAGTGGAGAAGGAAAAAGGAAGGGAAATCCTAACTGTCAAAGAGCTTCAAATGAATCTATCTGCTTTTTAATTTTGTTGAAAGAGGAAAGTGTCGCTGATTAAGTGCGATGGTGAGAGAAATCCTTACTGCCCTAAGTCATTCCATCTACCCCCGTTCCTACCCTTTATTTGTCCTAGTTTTGAACTCCAACGCTCTAAATACCATTTATCCCTTTTCATTTTTATTTTCCCTGAGTCATTCCCTTTTATTTCATGACCGCACACTCAAATGTCTTTTCGCATCAGCCAAATCCCAAAATCCTTTAATTGTTGTCTCCTACAAACCTTTAGAAATACAATATGTGATGAAGTGGGACCCGTTCACCCATGGCGTGCATATAATCCTTGCCTATTTCCCGCACCTCGTAGCTCGCAATTTTCTAACCTTACCTCTTAATACTTACGCCAAACCTCTTTTTCTGCCGATGCGATGAAGCGGGACCCTCCATACCTTTTCCGCCTCTTTCTGCTTTAGCTTTATACTTTTCCTTTTCACCGCTATGTCATTTTTTTACCTTTCTACTTTCTCGATTTCCACGATTGCGTTTAAAGTGGGGCCACCCCTCCACGTCACCCTTTGTTCCCCGCCCTCCATCGCAGATCGCATATTATAACCTTTCACATTGTAACTAAAACTTTAAATCGGCGATTGCTGATTTGCGATATATTGCATCGCATTTGTTTTAACTTACCTTCAAAGTTCCCGCAATCTATTTTATTTAACTTGTGATGCGACGGTTGGTCCCACCACATCAGCTCCACGCCCCACTTCACATCCGTTCCCAATACATATCACACATATCATAACCCCACTGATTGTAGTGGGCTCCATTTCTCCCTGACATGTCATCCTCCAATCAGTGCAAATCACACTTCACGGATTTAAGAGTTTACCTCCTCGCTTATAAACTAAAACTTAAAGTTTGCAATTTCGATGCGGTAGGGTCCCACCTTCCCTCCACGTCACTTACCTCCCCCTCGCGCTTCACACTTCACATTTTTTGGTGTTTACCTCCTCCGCGCTTATAAAAAAAACTTAAAGCTTATGATTTGTGATGTGGTTTGGTCCCACCATGCCTTCCGCCATTTCCATCTGGTCTTTGCACATCTCGTCACCGCTAAGCCCTTCGCATCTCTTCGTCACTTTCGCTTCATGCCGATGCATCTGACGGTCCTTACCATATTTCGGACCCCCCTTGGCCTTTGAAATTTAACCATGGGGGGCAGGGGGTGTGGGCATCCTCTCATCAGTTCGCCCCCCCCCCCCCCCCCCCTCTGATACTGCTTACCACTTAAGACCCCCTCTGAAATCCAGCTTCTAGTTTTCAAATACAGCAAGATTTTTGGTAGAGCACGTGGTTACGGTTTATTCAATCCCTCCAAGAGCTCCACACTAAAGAGTTTAGCACGCATAGCACAACAGACCATTCTACAACGGGATGTGGAAATCATGAGAGTTAGGGAGTGGAGGATGCCAAACAATAGATGGAATTACATAATGAAGGTCGGACTGCTCGCCTGTTCTCAGCCACTTCTTGCCACTCCTTTGAAGATTCTGGAATTTAGCCTCCCTGGCTAACTGTTTTGTTTATTTTTACTGTTAAGATAGTGATGTTTTGCTGGTAAAATCCCGATTTTACCAAATTATGTTTTGATTTTTCTGTTGCAGGCGTGATTTTTTGATGCACGCTTGGATAATTTGTTAGGATATTTTGGTTTTGACCTATGTGGGTCGATCATGACAGAATATTTGATCGTAAAACCTTGAAGAGAACTCTATATGTAGTGAGTTCTAAGATGAAAGAAAAGTTCTGGAATTTTGAAGAAATCTGCTGTAGTTTTGTATGATTGTGCTCCCTATGCCCCGATACACATATTTGGGAGAGTTGTTTAAATTTAATATGAATACAGAGATGATATTTGGATTCTAGATGGAGCAATGAGTAGTATGTATATGTTTCCTTCTGTTATCAGTAATCTCCTCTTCATGTGTAATCATCTTTCAATGCTATTCTGCTTTGATGGTTCGTGTAATGTAGCTGCTGGTGGTCTGAAATTTTATTCATGAATTCGTGTCTGCATATTGCTCAGGTGTTAACGCTCATGTATTAGGCTTGTTTCACTCCCTTAATTTACGCTCCACGAACCTCTGTTGTTGTCCATATCTCATTCATATATGTTTCCTCTGAGTTCATAGTAGACAGATTATTAAATCTCTTAAGCCTATCTCTCATGGGTTCCTTCTCCGTTCTCGCTCAACTTCTCTGCATATTTTTAAGATCTCTTCTCATTGTTTTATACTTGGCCCATTTAAAAGCCATCTAGCCTGACAGCCTCCCTATCCCTCTCACAGTTTGGGGAATTCACATGAATCAAGCTCAAATGTTCTTCTCCTTTCTTGAACCACCAAAATCATTATTCTCTTGATCCATATTCTATCAGAGGCATTTATGCAATTTTCCACACTTAACCTTTGATTTTAAGATGTCCTAGGCACTGGTCTTTTGCAACTCAAGGTTGTCTCTAGGAGCTACAACATATTTTTGGCATCTTTGGCGGGGAACGAATTAGAAAACCTTTCCCTGGGATATGACATTATCTTCACCCTTTAATCAGGTGAGCATGAAGGGTTGAGAGTTGCATAGCCCTCACCTTAGCGACTCAAATATTATGAAAGTTTAAATCAGAAGTAATCTTGTCTTTCATTAGGCTTCACACCAGATTCAGATCCCCCATCTACCTCCACCTCTAAATCAGATGGATGTGTCAAGTTTCCTTTTGGACATGTATGCCCCCTTGGCCCTCCCTCATCCTCTAAATGATATGCCGCAAGACTATCTAGAGCGGTTGCCTCGGTTCACCGGCGAAGATAATAATTTTGTGAAGAAACATATTGAAAACTTCTTCGCTTTTACCGAGAATGTAAATGTAGAGCACTTATATTTGGTATTCAGGATTTTTGTCCAATCCTTGAAGGGAGAAGCCCGAAAATGGTTCAAGTCTCTAGCCATAAAAATAGTCCACACTTGGGAAGAAATGGAAAAGTTCTTCACATTGAAATGGGGAGAAAAGAGGACCATGGATATGTCCTCACAGAGTTCAATGCTCTCAAGAAGAGACACAATGAGGATGTAAAAAAATTTATAAAGAGGTTCAATAATCTCTATAATAACCTCTCCGATGAAATAAAGCCTCCCCAAGTAGCTGCTAAGGTGGTTTTCGCAGGAGTTATCGAGCCTGATTTTGGGTTCACCTTAAGAGAAAGAAGATCCAAATATCTGGATCAAATCTAGAACGACGCATTGGAGGTAGAAGCAAAATTTTCTTCTACTGGTAAATTCGAAGGGAAGAAAGAACATGAAGCTAGAAGAAAGAAGGGGGAGGAGGCTTCTACCTCAAATCAGGAGAGGGAATCGCAGGAGTATAGACTTGAAGAAATGAATAAGCTGATCAAGAACGTCTCAAATAAGCTGGTTAAGCTTGAATCAGAGGCCCACAATCCTCCTCCCCATTCCAACCAAATGATTCCTAGCCTGGGCTTTAATCCTCAATATCGGAGGCCCCCTCTGTAGCTCTTACAACAAGCCGAGGAAGTCACAGACAACCAAGAAGATCAATTCCTCACCTACTCTGATGTTGAGGAGGGTGAACCCATCCTGAAAGGGGAACAAAAAGAAGAAGAAGTCCCTCCAGAGGATCAAGAGATTGACAGTTACTACAGACAGTTCGTGGATTTCATGCAGGCTCAAATCCACAAGAAGTATGACCTCAGGTCCTCTAGAAAGAGAACCTGAGGGAAAGAACAAAATGAAGAGTTGATATCAAGAGAAAAAACCCCTCCTAGTCCCGCTAGTAAAGGGGAGAAGCTGTTAGAAGGGTCAACCGAGGCCAGTACATCCACTTAAAAAAAGCAAGGAGTTGATCCTCCAAAGGATAAGAAGCCCACATCTATACCCTTGAAACTGCCTAACCCTCCTAAAGAGCAGTTTGAAGAAGCCATTATAGAAAAAGGGCCCACGCCCTTCAATCTCCAAGAAGAATGACCCATGATGGTTTCCGGAAAGAATGTATAAAACCAGTTTCTAGCTTGTGGTGAAGAAGAGGGAGGTGAGCTTACCCTTCGTGAAGAAGGGGAAGCGCTGAAGTATTTCGCAGAGGACAACACTAAAAATCAACAACAGTCTAGTGATCCAGAAATAGAGGCAAAAAAGCTTAATTGTGTAGATCCACAAGAGCACCTTCAGCCAGTAGTGTTGTATTCAGAGATTAAACACCAATCAAGTGTGCCCAGTGAAAGCCAAGAAAGCTTGCCAAAAGAATACCAATCAAGTTTGTTGATTGAATATCACTCAAAAATTCTTTCTGAGTGTGTAGACCTTCATAAAATTTCTTCATCATTAAGTTATTCATGGGATGTTGAGGAAACACAATATGTTGTTATTAATTGAGATCCTTTACCCGAGATGATCGAGAGTTTGCAGCTCCCCTGCAAGCCTCCGTATGACAAAGGAAATGATGAAGAGCACACAAAGTAGTTGATTATAATGGAAAAGGAGAGGAAAGAAGAGTCATCCTTGCTGCCTGAAGACAATCAGTGGCAACGTACAAGAAAAGCAACAGTTTGGAATGAGGTTTGTTTTCTTGTTACAAATCCTTCAGAAAAAATCGTGTTGCATGTTTACCATGATCCTTTGGGTAGTATATTGCAGCCATCAGGGAAGGAATAATTTTCCAGGTTCATCAATGGAGCTATGAAATTCAGTGGAAGAGATAAGTTGCCACGTTTTAAACCCATTTCTCTACCTACAGGAATGGGATGCCAATTTCAGTTAAGTACTCATTTGCTTAACTGGTTACATTGGAAGTCTGATTATTATTTGATGAGATATTTTTTTATCATACTAGGTGTTTGTAGGAGTGCCAATAAGCTTAGTACTATGAGCATCTTTCCAGTTTCAGCATAGTTCAGATTTCAAAATTCAAGATTTTTAGGGTGTGGCAGTGATTTCCGTTTTGATAGCTGGCAGTGCACAACTCAGTTGTAATTTCGATTCAGGCTTACAGTATGCATTTGCGACTCCATGAGCCAAATAAAGCACAAGCATTCAAGTTTGAGGGTTCTAAATGCACTGCGAACAACACGTTGTCCCCTGATGGAGCCAACGTTGGTCTGTGACCGCACGCAATGTGGAGAAGGAAAAAGGAATGGAAATCCTAGCTGTCAAAGAGCTTCAAATGAATCTATATTCCTTTTAATTTAGTTGAAAGAGGAAAGTGTCGCTGATTAAGTGCGATGGTGAGTGAAATCCTTACTGCCCTCATTCATTCCATCTACCCCCCTTCATACCCTTCATTTTTCCTAATTTTGAACTCCAACGCTCTAAATACCATTTATCCCTTTTCATTTTTATTTTCCCCAAGTCATTCCCTTTTGTTTCATGACCGCACACTCAAATTGATTTTCGCATCGGCCAAATCCCAAAATCCTTTAATTTTCGTCTCCTACAAACCTTTCGAAATGCGATATGTGATGAAGTGGGACCTGTTCACCCGTGGTGTGGATATAAGCCTTGCCTGTTGCCTGCACTTTGCAGCCTGCAGGTTTCTAACCTTACGTCTTAAGACTTATTCTAAACCTCCTTTTTCCGCCGATGCGATGAAGCGGGACCCTCCATACCTTTTTTGCCTATTTCCGCTTTAGCTTTATACTTTGGCTTTTCACCACTATGTCATTGTTTTACCTTTTCACTTTCCCAATTTCCCCGATTGCATTTAAAGTGGGGCCACCCCTCCATGTCACCCTTTGTTCCCCGCCCTCCATTGCAGATCGCATATTATAACCTTTCACATCGTAATTAAAACTTAAAACATGTGATTGTTGATTTGCGATATATCACATTGCATTTGTTTTAACTTACCTTCGAAGTGCTCGCAATCTATTTTCTTTAACTTACGATGCGACAGTTGGTCCCACCATATCAGGTCCGCTCCCCACTTCACAACCGTTTCCAATACATATCACATATCATAACTCCACCGATTGTAGTGGGCTCCATTTATCCTCGACACATTGCCCTCTAATCAGTGCAAATCACACTTCGCAGTTTTAAGAGTTTACCTCTGCGCTTATAAATAAAACTTAGAGTTTGCGATTTGTGATGCGGTAGGGTCCCACCATCCCTCCACGTCACTTGCCTCCCCCCCGCACTTCGCACTTCGCATTTTTTGGTGTTTACCTCCTCTACGCTTATAACAAAAACTTAAATCTTGCGATTTGCGATGCGGTTCGGTCCCACCATGCCTTCCGCCATTTCCATCTGGTATTTGCACATCCCATCACCACTAAGCCCTCTGCATCTCTCCATCACTTCCGCTTCACCCCAATGCATCCGACAATCCTTAAGATTTTTCATACCCCCCGCAGCCTTCGAAATTTAACCATGGGGGGGGGGGGGTTCAAAATAGGTGGTATCCATTACCACCCACTCCTCCACGTGTCTTCCCCTCATCATTTCGCACCCCTCTCCTTCGATACCGCTTACCACTTAAGACCCCCTCCAAAATCCAGTTTCCGGTTTTCAAATACAACAAGAGTTTTTGGTAGAGCATGCAGTTACGGTTTATTCAATCCCTCCAAGAGCTACCCACTAAATATTTCAGCACGCACAACACAACCGACCGTTCTGCAATGGGAAGTGTAAATCATGAGAGTTAGGGAGTGGAGGATGTCGAACAACAGATGGAATTATATAATGAAGGCCGGACCGCTCACCTGTTCTCAGCCACTTCTCACCACTCCTTTGAAGATTCTGGAATTTTTCCTCCCTGGATAACTGTTTTGTTTATTTTTACTGTTAAGATAGTGATGTTTTGCTGGTAAAATCCCAATTTTACCCAATTCTGTTTTGATTTTTCTATTGCAGGAGTGATTGTTTGACTCACATTGATATTTTGGTAGGATATTTTGATTTCACCTACGTGGGTTGATCATGAAAGAATATTCAATCGTAAACCCTCAAAGAGAACTCTAAATGTAGTGAGTTCTAATATGAAAGAAAGGTTCTATAATTTTGAAGAAATATGTTGTAGTTTTGTATGATTGTGCTCCCAGTGCCTCGAGACACATATTTGGGAGAGATGTTTAAACTTATTATGAATACAGAGTTGGTATTTGGATTCCAAATGGAGAAATGAGTAGTATGTATATGTTTCCTTCTCTTATCTGTAATCTTCTCTTTATGTGTAATCGTCTTTCATGCTATTCTGCTTTGATGGTTCGTGTAATGTAGCTGTCGGTGGTCTGCAATTTTATTCATGAATTCGTGTCTGCATAATGATCAAGTATTAAGCTTGCTAAAATCCCTTAACTCGCGCTCCATGAACCTATGTTGTTGTCCATATCTCATTCATATCCATTTCCTCTGAGTTCATAGTAGGCATATTCTTAAATCTCCAGTTCAACTATTGAAAGATGTAAAGCCTGAGGAACAAAATAAAACAGGAACAAGACAGAAACACAAAAGTGAAGCAACTTTAACCTTGCTAGCACATGATTTTACTGAACCTTCCACATACAAAGAAGCAGTAAAACATAAAGAATGGCAACAAGACATGATTGATGAATATAGAGCAATAATTGATAACCACACTTGGAAACTGGTTGATTGTCCTCCAAATGTTAAACCCATAGGATGCAAATGGGTTTACAGAGTTAAGTACAACCAAAATGGCAAACTTGACAAGTATAAAGCAAGACTTGTCGCTAAAGGTTTTGTGCAGCAGGAATGCATTGATTATGAAGAAACTTTTGCACCTACAACTAAATGGGACACCATCATATTAACACTTGCGTTGGCCGCTTAGAAAGGGTGGAAAGTTCATCAAATGGATGTCAAAAGTGCTTTTCTCAATGGGGACTTACAGGAAGATGTATATATGACACAACCACTAGGGTTTGAAGTTGAAGGGCAAGAACATAAAGTATGCAAATTAATCAAGGCTTTATATGGATTAAAAGAAGCTCCCCGAGCTTGGTATGCAAAGATGGATGAATACCTTCAAAAAATTGGTATTCAAAGAAGTGAATCTGATGATACTTTGTATGTGCGCTAACAGGGAAAACATCTGGTCATTCTCATTATGTATGTCGATGATTTGATCATCACAGGCAACAATGATGATCACATTGAACAGGTGAAAAAGGAATTACATGCAGCTTTTAAGATGACAGATTTGGGACTACTTCACTACTATCTTGGAGTTGAAGTATTCCAACGTCCACATCAGATCTTAATTTCCCAGAGTAAATATGCAGTAGAAATTCTTCAGCGATTTGGAATGCAGGATTGTAAGCCTGTCCTTACCCCTATGGAACAAAACTTAAAACTTTCAAAATTTGAAGGGGGGAAAAGGTGGACAACACTACTTACAGACAGTTGATTGGCAGCTTGATTTATTTGACAACCACTCGTCCTAATCTATCTTATGCAGTCAGTATCCTTTCACGTTTTATGCACAAACCACTTGATAGCCATTGGAATGCAGCCAAAATAGTTCTTCGATATATCCAAGGAACAAAATATTTTGGTCTTCTTTACAAAAAGACTAAAAATTTTGTACTTGGTGGATTTTCAGATGCCGACTTTGCTGGCAGTATTGATCACAGGGCATCAACCTTAGGTTACTTAATGAACATGGGGTCAACTGCAGTTTCCTGGAGTTGCAAGAAGAAAACTACAGTGGACACTTCTTCAGTAGAAGCAGAGTACATTTCAGCATGGGAAGTAGCATGCGAGATTGTTTGGTTACGTTGAGTTTTACAGGACTTGGGAATTCCTCCAGCAAAAGCTACATCGTTATTCATCGACAATCAGTCAACAATAAAGCTTGCCAAGAATCCAGTTTTTCATTCAAAGACAAAGCACGTGGAAACCAAGTATCATCATATCAGATCTCTCATTGCAAAGGACGTCATCAAGCCAGTGTATTGCCCTTCAGAAGATCATACCTCCGACATTTTCACAAAACATCTTGGCAGAATAAATTTTACTAAGTTCAGGGATGAACTTGGTATCTATTGTAATTTATCTTTGGATCATAGGGGGGAATGTTAGATGATCCAAAAATAAATATTATCATAGGATATAAAGTTTGAATAAAATAATTATTAATTTAAGATATTAAATTAATAATTATTATTCTAGAATATTTAATAAATTTTTGAGATACTTAGAAATAGAAATTTGTTATTAAAAAATAGGACTCTAGAAAAGAGTCATTTCCTAGCCTCTAAGTTAGGAATAAAGTTAGTAGGATAGATAGGAGGTCATTTAATGTAAGTGGACACTTTTTATTTAATAAGTGATCCATAATTAGTGGAAGTTAGGACATTGAGCTTATAAATAGCTCATTGCAAGAGTGTTTTTGTTGTTTGGGTGTAAACTCTTGCATAATTCCAATGTAATTTTTTTTTTGTGATTAATAAAATTACGTGTCTAAGGAAACTTCGACCATTATATACTTAAAATAACAAAAAATATCGCCAACTACAACTTTATAACTCCATCAAATTATTCATTAAAGTGAATTTTGATTATAGGTGAATTTGTTTAGAATCAAAAGCAATCATATATTAAAACAAGATTGGCTGCATAGCACATGGCAGCTAGTCTCTGCCTTGAGTGGGAGTTTTTGCGTACAATTGCAGATCAAAGCTACAGTTGCAGATGAAAGTTTAGCTGATCAACATTTTTGATGCACAAGAGCGCCTTTGACTATCACGAAGATACAAGACTGTCAAAAGGCAGGCAAACAGTGTAACTAAAGTCACATTGCCATCATCAATAAGGATCTTCTTTAACCAGCTTCCTAAGTTGGGAAGCATGTGAGGGAGAGAATAAATTATTGTCACCTACAGAGTACACACATCCTATTCAGATTCAATATTCACATAAAGATATAGTCAATATAAAAATCATTTCACATCATCAGCTCGATAAAACATTGCTTCCCCTAAAATACTTTGTGACCAATAGCCAGCAGTCAAACATGTCATCACATTCTTGTTAGCTAATTGATGAGTAGGAAGTTAAAAAACCAAAAGAATTATCATCATGGCTTACCAAACAACTGCCACCATATTTCTTTCTAATCCATACACTCAGAAGCGCAAGCATCATAGAAAAATTGGCAACTGGATAAGTCTGATCTAGAGCTTGATCATAATATCATTTTTCCCAAGTGCAAATCAAAGGGACGACCCTCTCTATATTCATGCATGTATCCAAGGTTGAACATAGCTTGGGCATTCGCCTAGGAATGAGCATGCATGTAAGCCTACACAGCACACTTAAAATCTATGTTAACACCCTGCAAAGGAAAACTATAAAGTCAAGCACAATTCTCATGACCTATACAAGCTTCCCCAACAATCATATCAATATCCCTATAAAAAATAGAAACTCACTCACCATGCGACCAAAGGGTATCAAAGGGTGTGTGCTGTTGATGTCGTTCAACATCACTGCAGAAACTTGACTTTCATATTCATATATCATATTCCCCAAACTTGTCAAGAACCCATGCAACATTACTCTGTGCAACCTCACATCCAAGTTCATCAACTCTCGAGTACAATTATATCAGAGCTATAATAGTTTGGCCTTTTAAGTAAAATTCTAGTGCCCATCTTAACAATGATCCCCAAGGTCCTCTCTCTGCAACAAGCTTATACAATGTAGTGGCCTACAACCAAAGTAGAATATTTGTTAATATTAGCATTGATACTGCAACCTTAATGCGTTAAAACAATGAACCTAAGGGTCTTACTTATTAGACTTTCTTATTACTGACTAGTTAAAATTGATCGGTTGGCATCACTACACTAAACTTGTACTACTCTTAATGAAGATATTTTGTCTATATTTGAAGAGGAATGCTTATGCAATTCTGTAATTTTATCCAAGTCTGAAGGCGACTCACAGATGTCATATCTAAAATAATGGCAAGGAAGAATTTTATTAGAAGAAAAATGAGAAACATCTCTCATCCAAGAATCAAGATATTTGTTCAGGGGTCATTTCACATGGCCCTATATTATCTCAAAATATGTCACATAGTCAGATGAGACCAATGAATCTACAAAAATACTCATCTACTACCACTAAAACACAATATTCCTACCAAAGATTCTAGTATGAAATGTTCATACACAACATATCATTAAATTAGACCAGATTGACCTGATAAAGTCACAATTATCAATTTTTATTTACTTGGGGTTGAGGAACTACTTGAGCATCTATTCTCCTTTTCCTATCATGAAGATACATGACTATCAAAAGGCAGGCAAGTAGTGTAACTAAAGTCACATTGCCATCATCAATAAGGGTCTTCTTTAACATGCTTCCTAAGCTGGGAATCATGTGAGGGAGAGAATCAATTAGTGTCACCAACAGAGTTCAAACATCCTATTCAGATTCAATATTCACATAAAGATATCGTCAATATAAAAATCATTTCACATCATTAGCTGGACAAAACATTGATTCCCCTAAAATACTATATGAAAAAGGAGAAACATCTCCCATCCATGAATCAAGATATTTGTTCAAGGGTCACTTTGCATGGCCCTATATGATCTCATACTATGTCACATGGTCAGATGAGACCAATGAATCTACAAAAATACTCATCTACTACAGCGAAAACACAATATACCCACCAATGATTCCTAGGATGAAATGTTCATACACAACAGATCATTAAATTATACCAGACTGACCTGAGACCAATGACTCTACAAAAATACTCATCTACTACAACGAAAACACAATATGTATAGCAATTATTCCTAGTTTGAAATTTTCATAAACAATAGGTCATTAAATTATACCAGACTGACCTGAGAAATTCATGATTATTAATTATTATTTACTTGGGGTTGAGGAACTACTTGAGTAGCTAATCACCTTTTCCTATCACGAAGATACTGTTGAGCCTCAAAATTGTGCTTTCTTCCATCTCATTTTACCTCATTTTCCCTTGTCCATTGCTATTCTAGACCCAATTGATCAATGAATATGGTTAAAATTATTTTTAGAATGATTTACATGACTGACTTGCTAAATTTTGTGATTTTTGCCATTATAAAGCATTTTGACCGGAACTAGCTGCAGAATGCAGACATTCCGTAGCTAACCGGCGATTCTGCAACTGCCTTCACGTTTGAGTATATTCCAGGTGGCCTCTTGAGAAAAACCGCATATGGGCAGAATCCACGTCATGCCTACATGGTTCGTTGCTCATTATGGAGGAAGAAACGAATTCTGGGTACGGTTTTTGAACGTGGGAACATATTTAGGGAAGCAGACTTCTATTAGGACTGTCTTAGTCCAGATATCTTTTTCCTCTTCACGCAGCCACTTCAAGAGTTCTAATGTGATTCCGATAAGGAAAGACAATGTTCCTGAATTATTGCAAGTCTTGTTATGTGCATTTGCTTTATAAACACTTGGGAAACCGAGAGTTATGTAAGATTTTATGTCAGATTTGATGCTAGATTTTGTTTAGACTCTGTGCTACATTTCTGAAGACGCAGAGTGTTATGTTCAAGTTATTTCACCTTTAATGAAGCAGACAGAGTTATTTTGAAGGCGTTGATTTAATTTGGAGTTGAATTCCGTCAGGTGGTAGAGGGCCCCTGCCTCTTGCACGGATTTTATTTGCGTAAATTAGATAAGTACTCTAGCTGCCTTTACGTTTTTAGCGTTGAATTCGTAGTTGTTTTAATTAACTACTGTAGTCATCTTCATTCTAACTCTTCCACCAGAAGAAACTCTTCCAAAAGATTATAATGGTGAATGGAGAATGGTTATAGTACTGTAGGATTTGAAGTTGAATTCATAATTGTTTTAATTAGCTGCTGTAGTTATACTCATTCTAACTCTTCCACAAGAAGAAGCTCTTCCAACAGATTGTAATGATGAATGGGAAATGGCTATAGTACTGTAGGATTTAGTTGTAGTTTTCATTGTTCGCTATCACAGTTACACTTGTTCTAATCACTCTTCCACAAGAAGAAACTCTTCCAAGAAATTCTTAAGAAGTTCAAGACATGACCGTGATAATGAATGATTTAGTTGTGTGTTTGCACTAAGTATCATCTCTGTTCTTGCTCTTAAACGCTTGCCCAAGACATCATAATGACGAGTAGGCTATGGATATGATATCTTAGTTTTTCATTGCTTTCAGTCCTTTTTTCTTGCATTTGCATTCCATTACACAGTCAGAATTGTTCTAATACCTCTTCCAAAAGAAGGAACTCTTCCAAAATATCACTAATGATGGGCAAACAGATTGTGTAATTTCATAGAATAATGCATGATAGCATAGTTAGGATGCTCCGGAGTTTAATTGCACTTAACTCATGTTCAGTTACTTTGTTCTGAGTTTGATGATGACTTGTAGTTCAGCATTGTCCTAGATTAGTGGCATCTTAAGTTCATTTTTAGATTAACTCATTGCACTTGCACTTCCCATTCAAATTGACATCCACTGCACAATAAATTACTTCAGTTGCTAAGATTAACAAGACAGCCTTCATTATTCACAAACATCTTCTTGTTCTAAAATCTACAAATGACCCATAACCATATGAACAGAAGATAACATCCCTATAAGGCCTGAAGTATCTTTGCAATTTCCTCATCATTTCATAAACAGAGCTCTCCCTCAAAAGGACTACTTTGAAAAAGAAACCAATAACTCTTTGAGTAAAGGTTCTGTGACATTCAATTAAATTGCAGAATAGAACTAGGAATTAGTCATAGAATAAAAGATCTTAGGATGGTATCAATGTTTTTCCTCCAAATCTGTTTCGAATCTTTAACCAAGGACAAAATGTTGCATCATTGTAAGATTAGTGTTTAACTGTTTAGTTAGAGGATTTGCATATTTAGTGATCATTTCTCAAGTTTAGTTTGTGTTTTGAATCATTTGTTTGAAAGTCATTATCAAGATTTGCTTTTATTTAGTCATAGTTTAGATTCTGCTTCAGTGTTTCCAATTGCATTTGCCATTCCATCCATTAGGCTTAACTCTGTTTTTGACCACCAACTCCTTTCCATTAGTTTTCTAGGCATTTTCATTGTGAACATAAAATCACCAAAAGACCAAAAACATCATAAAATCACCAAAAGACCAAAAACATCATAAATCATCACAAAAGACCAAAAACATCACAAGACACTACACACAACGCATTAGGAAACAAGCACCTAGGTACATACGGTACACTTCACTTCAGCAGTTTACAAATCCTGGTTGACAATTAAATGAGCTCAATTTAGGAGACTAGATTGAGACCAAACAGATACAATACTATCAAAATGAAGGAAAATAGTGTAATTAAAGTCACATTGCCATCATCAATAAGGATTCAAAGCATTTTTTAAACAGATCAGAAGAGTTGGAAACTTCAATGGTAAGTTGAACATGGTATGATAAATTTCATATATTTTGTGACAATAAAACAACTAGTTAGTAGAAAAAAATCTATGTTATTGTATTACGACATTTCCAAAGAGGCGATAATAAAATTTGAATTGTTTTCTGGTTTATAGAGAAACATTTCAATGATCACTACTTCATATAAAATTTGCAGAGCGCTATTAAAAAGAACATGATTCAAAAATTCTTTTGTATGAATTTTATGCGACTTAAAGGTTTTCTTATATGCTCCTTTCCACACTCCACCTCTAGCAATATAACTAGTGTATCACCTTGTTGAATTTTCTTCTTGATATTGTTATATTAGTAGATCCATTGAAATCATAAACAGATAAAACTTGATGATTGAAAATTTGTGACTAGCCAATGTAGATATTCCAAGCCAAATTGAGAACAATGTAGATCTCCCAAACCAAATTGAAAATGGTGGTTCTTACTTAAGATATATTTATGATATTCCAAGCCAAATTGAGAATGATGTACATCTCCCAAACCAAATTGAAAATGATGGTTCTTACTTAAGATATATTTATTAAGTAGTGGAATTCCTCCATCTCCATTTTAAATATTTTTTTAGGTTTAATTAAGTATTCTTATAGAAGGTCTCCTCTCATATCCTCTCCTTAGACCTCCAAAAAAATGAGGTTTATGGGTTTCCTCAAAGTCTCTATATCAAATTAACAGGAAATCAATGAGATATGGAAAATGTAAATTGACATTGGTTGGGACCTAAAGAAATTGAGATTGGTGAGGGCTAGATTCTTTTGCACTAGGGTTTACTACATTCTTAAAGAAACTTTTGAGTGTAACTGGTGAGTCATGCCTTTCAATATGATCAGATCAATACTTCATGGTTGTTAGCCCATCAATTTGTCCCAAGAAAATATCTCTTCAGATGAAGGTAAGAAAGAAAAAGGCATGTTCAGAAACAAGCGTTTTACCATAAAAGGCCCTTAGTAACTCTGCCTCTCCACATAACATGCTTAAACTTTTAGCAAAAACCACACAAGGATCATCTGTAAGATAGGAGTGATGCAACCTGTTCTCCAATACTAAGACTGATAAGAAGAGCTATAAAATTGAAGTATAGAAAGTATCCTATCAAAAGTAGATTACTCCCCTCCATTTGAAAGGAAAGTCAATTTACCCACTTCTATGACAAGTGAGATGCCTTTACAAATTATTTCCTTTTGAATCCTTGGAACAATGCCTCTATAACAAAGATAGCTTTTATTTTAGTCATTAAATAAACTTTGTTTTCTTTTTTGATTACCATATTAAAAATGTGAAGTATTTTTTAATCCTGTGTATGAAGTTATTTTGCACTTTATATCCTTGAATTCCTCATATGCATGGACTCAACCACTAATAACTTCATCTCCATGATAGGTACTAGTGCTTTCTTCTCTGCATGCGAGCGAGAGAATACATCACATGCTACAGCTCTGGCCTGTGCATACTTAAGAACAACTGTAAACATCAAGGAAATGAAAGAGAAGAAATTGAACCAATTTTGCTTCACAGGGTAACATCACAACCATTCCATAATTTTGGGCACCCTGAATCCAGTACATCTTACTGCCATAATGCGAGTACCCATTGCATGGAATAAAAAAAAAATTTGTGTACATGGAAGAGTGCTAGACTGTAGACCTCACTTTGAGCCTTAAATACCAGAAACTGTCGTGGAAAACTACTCAACATATATATTCCAAGTAACTCGAGTGAAGGATGATATGTCCTTATGGTATATGGCATGCTTGATATCAACAAAAACACAAAAGGAAATCAGCAAACATAAGCACTTTTTCGAGTTACCAGTGCTATCCATGCTTGTTGGATAGGTGATAACTAGGATTTCCTTAATTTGAAAGTTGACAATGTCATTTTTCCAAGATATTTTCAATATTTATTTTTATCACTCTTAATAGTTCAGGGGTTAAGAGGTATTTATGCTTTTTGTCACTCTTAATAGATCAGGGGCTAAGAGGGATTTATGATTTTCACTCTCAATAGATCAGGGGCTAAAGGGTATTTATATATTCAATATTTGGTATTGAGTCATAATAGTGAATGAATGTGAATGTAGTTTATGCTAGTCAATATTTTGGATTGTCATACAGGTCAATGAATGTGAATTCAGTTGATCACACATCCTAGTCTAGCTCCAAGATCTTCTAAGAGATTTGGGCCATTTACAATGTTCTTTGGAAAGCCAACACATACACATTGGAAGAATGCAAATCTATGAATGTGGTAGGCGGCTTAGGAAGCTCACAGCCTAGTGTATGTAGTGGGTCCTATTGCTTATGTGCATGTGAGTTTATGATTAGAGGGCCATATGGGCAGATCTATACATCTCCTTGTCCACTTCTTACACAGCCTGACGAGGGCCAAAAATGAACTCATTTTCCACCTTTATTCTTGAATTGCTGGTCTTGGAATCTTCAGAATCTCGTTGAAATGTATGTCACTCTGCCCAAAATCAGAAAAATAATCACATGTGTACCTTGCTGAAGACCGCTCTATGATCAAGGGGACATGTCTAGAGTAAGCATAGTATAAGCTTAGTAGTCCATGGAGTAACAACCATGATACTTATGGAAATACAATAAATTGGAATGTAATATGATAGTATTGCTCTTTATAGTATTAAAACTTATTTGGTTAACTAGTATGATAGCCATATGTAACTGGTGTCAATACTATATGGTTTAAGCAAGGTATATAGCTTATTTTCATCAAGTAATCATCACATATATGTTATAACATTGATAACGTGTAAGCCTAATTACTGCTATAGGATATACAAAGTAGGTTCCTATGAAAGGTGAAACATGGATACCAGTATATATAAAATATTTAATCCTTAGTAATGGTCTCAATACCATCGATTGCCTTATATGGAACCAATATTAAAAAGAGGTGGTAAGAAAGTTGACTCAGTCATTTATGAAGAAAATCACAAAAGACTGGATTAACTTATAGGAAATGAAAGAAAGAGAACAAGGTTGCATTAAGTCCAGGACAATGGTGTTACCTGCATGAACAAACAAAACTAAATTTAAAAAATTAAGTAACAGAATTTTATATAAGGGCCCTGAGATAGACATAGAACTGAATATTCATAACATGCAAGTTCCATTTACTGAAAACAGAATGACTAATGGTTGTACATAGAGTATCAGTATATGAAGAATCATAGTTAAAATAATCGATGATACTAGCCATAAATTACTCCATGGAGGAAGAACACTGGAAAACATAAATACAAGTCAGATTTTGAACTTATTTCATATATTAATTCAAATAAAACCATTTAAATGGGATATGGGATTGTCAATTCCTGCTAAGATTTAGAATTACTAATCCATAATTCAATCCTCCTACGATTTAGAATTACTAATCCATAATAAAATCATTTTTCAGTAGGAAACAAGTAACTCTATTTAAACTATAAAGACCTGTACACTAGCCTTATATGGTTTGCATACAAAAATATAGTGCAATTGTGATCAATAGCCCAATATATAGCTTATATTTATTCATATTCTAATCTGGACATGATTAACATGTATCGCAGAACTAATACAAGAATTTTATAGAGTGCTAATAGGATACATAGCCTACTTTATGCATTCTTCATGTATTGATGTAACATATAATGCGATATGCAATAAGAAAAAATTAAGATTCTTTAACATATTGACATATATTTAAAATATTAATTATATCATAAATCACTGCATCTTGCATATGGCTACTTGGTGGTTTCAAACATAGTAGCTATAAATGAATATCTAAAGTACATTATAATTTTAAACTATATCAATTCTTCAAGTTTCTATAGCTAACAAAAGAGGTAACATTTCAGAGAAAGACATAGGTAGGCTAGGAATGCCCTTACACTTTTTTTCCCAAATGCAACAGGTTGGCATCAAACCGGACCATATCACCTTTGGTGGTGTTTCTTCAGCTTGCAGTCATACAGACCTGGTGAATTATTGTCGGCAATATTCCCAAACCATAAACGTTTTAGTATGAAAAAGCATAAAAAATGAAACATTACATACTAATAGAACATATTAATAAAAATTGCTAGAATAAATGTTGCTGGAAATATAAATTTTTGAAAGGACCTCCATTATAAGATTTGTAGAAATAACCAGCTTCCATACATGTCTCATGTGGGGGTAATTAATGTATCAAGGATATTCACTAATACCAACAATGATAGGCTTAGGCCTAAAAAGGGTGCCTGTCTTCTCGAGTATCTCATAATCCCAACATGAATTTATACTACCCACTGGAGGTTATGCTTCCAGCAATGCATGAACTACATAGAGAACTTGGGATTGGATTGTTCCTACTATTGAAGGTTATGCTGACTATTAAGCTATAGATGGAATTATTTCGGATGGAATGACTTCCTCCGGGAGGGAATGAATCTGAGGGAATGAGAGACAGATACAACCAGAGAAAGGACATTGACTGCCAGTCAGAGATAGGAAACATACTAACAGGGATTGAAAGATAATATAGATCCAAATGGATTGAGAGATGGAAAAAAATACATTTTTTAATTAAAATAAATAAAGAAATATAATAAATAATAAATAATTTTAAAGAAAATAAAATACAAAGAAAACTGCCAAGTGGGGTGGGGTTTGCATGCAACCACTTTCCATGACTGTGTTTTGAAGCACATCATATCGCTTTGAATGCCTCCTTATATATCTTAATTGCATGTGCATGATTCCACTATGCAAACCCAACCGTTGTAGAGAAGGTAGTAGGCCCCAAACCAACCAACTATTACTCCCACCTAGCTAATACCAATATGGGATGGAGGGATGGATGGTGGCGTGCATCATTTTCTACTGATACATTCAGTGCATGGGAAGGAACAACTCAATCAAGAAGTCGAATAGAGACATGGTTGTCATTTTGACTCTTCCCTTCTGGTGTCCTGTGGATCCAAGGCACTGGCAAAGGTAATCAGGTCTAGAGCTTCTTCCAATGATAGGACACCCTTGAAATTGTTAAATTACTAGTGTTAAGGTTATGAATTGATAATTGATAGCCCACCTAACACTAACAAAGGAGGTTTATCACCCATTATCAGAAGTGAAGGCAAGGGCATCAGAGCCTATTGGATGGAGAACAAGAACCAATTAGAAAACCTTTGTTTTTGGAGGAAGGGAGTTCGTTACTTCCGGTTGCCCTCTTGGTTGTCCAAGCGAGAACTGGACCCATCCTTAATTTGTTGCAGTCGGCTCAGAACCAATGTCTTGAACAAACATCTTGAACCACAAGCAAGAAAACCCAACCCCAAAGTTAGGCGAGAGCCTGGTTGAATCAATGCGACTTTTTATAGAAATGGAACTTATCGTCCGATCGAGCCCTATATCTATATCAAATTCGAGTTTTTGCAGTGGTGAAAGGGCTCAATCTCTCATTCAGGTAAGGGGGACTAGTACAATCATGTCCAATCTCTCATTCAAGAAATAGCAATGGTATACGGCGCCTCCTCTATTCGTTCCCACCTACCTAATAAGTTAGGAAATTCCATTGTGTATCGCATGTGAAATAGAGAGAGCCTTTTGTGGGGAAAAATCTGCAAGACACATCATGGTTTTTGCTCCTTGAACCAAATCAGGCAGTCGGTATGAACATAAACGAGGTCTTCTGGCTTCTTCTATGTCAAATGTAAAGGTCGAAGGTGTGGATGACACAGTGACAAACGTGAAGGTGAAGGTGAAGCACATAGAAGCCATTCACATCACAACAAACAAAAATTCATTCGTGAAGGTGAAGGTGAAGCACATAGAAGCTGTTCACATCACAACAAAAAAAAATTCATTCACATGGAGAAGCTTAACATAACATTTTCATTCAAAACACATAGAAAAATCCATTAATAAACCTTAGCAAATATACCATATTTCATATTAGATTTCACATGCTAATTTAAGTGAGTAAAATGAATACATACCTAAAAGAAATTCTAACCTTAACTAATATACCAGATTTCATATCAGATTTCACATGCTAATTTAAGTGAGTAAAATGAATACATACCTAAAAGAAATTCTTTTGTTATGTTGTGTGCTCTTGTTAGGTTGTGTGTTTAAGGTGGTGATTCAATAGCTTCAAGGCGGTGATTCAACAGCTTCAAGGTAAACTGCTACAGTCTCTAGAGCTCATGGCTCATGTGCTCTAGGAGGTGATTAAACTGCTTCAAGGTGGTGATAAAACAACTTCAAGGTAAACTCTCGCAGCTCGTCTAAAGTCAAAACATGTAGGAAAAAACAACTTCAAGGAAAGGTGGTGATAAAAAAACTTCAAGGTAAACTCTCGCAACCTGTTCGAAGTCAAAACATGTAGTATAGAACAACTTCAAGGTAAGCTCTTGCAGCCCATCTAAAGTCAAAATAGGTAGGATAAAACAGCTTCAACGTAAGCTCTCGTAGTCCGTCTGAAGTCAAAACAAGTAGGATCTTAGAACAACTAGTTTGAAGTCAAAACATGTAGGATATTAGAGAACCCTGTCTGAAGCTCGTTGTTTTTAGAATTCCCTTTAGGCGGTTAGCCACGAGAGCTACAGGTGTTATTTCCAGTGATTCTATGGTGTGGGTGGGTAGGTCAAGGTGGGTCAAGCTCAAGCATACTATGGAATTGAATCGCTCATTGAGAGAAGAAACAGACTCCGATGGCCCTCCACTCATCACTCTTTCTAGAAAAAAAGGGGTTTCTCTCACCAAAAATATGAGTTGTTCACCGAGTGTGCGGTCTCACCTTTGAACAAAATAAAGCATTACATATGGTAGCATAGGTGGATAAAAACTAGGGTTTCCATACAAATTCAAGTTGTTTATCTTGAAGCACCAGTATGACTAGTTGTACTACCCAACAAACACAACCATCCATCAAACCATCTTTGCATCAACAATGTAAATAAAATTAATATTAATGATATACAAAAATGTATTTTAAGTCATTGAATAATAATATATTTTACAATGTCTTCATTCGCTGTATGTCGAACACCTCAACCTTAACCTTGTCCAAGAATTGCTGCAGAGGAATTATGTTGCTGCACAAAGTGAAGGGAAATTATTTCACTGCACAAACTGAAGGGAAGAAGCAAAGGTTGGAATATAACAACATATCAACATAAAGAAAACAAATTCAATGGAAAAACAATGGCTATTCATTTGAGTGTTCAGGTGGTGCCATTATATTATCAGCCGGGTACGTCTGGGATGAGAAGTAATTAGTGCCCAAAGTTGTAAAGCAAGGCAAGCGCCGGAGAATCAAGTTCCTATTCCATGTAGCTTTCTAGGTGGCCATCCATTATGCATGTTTTCTAACGTGGCAGAGCAAGAGAAAACAACAAGGGATTGCATTTCTTTGGTGTATGTCCTTAATTCGTAAATATGATTAAAAATAACATAAAATGTTTCGAAGTAACATTAGTGTTAGCATAATTCTGTGCTTAGTCATGAGTGTGTTTTAAATTTTTTGTTTTTAGGATAAAAATTTGTAAATTTAAAAAAAAATTAGAATGCTACCAAAAGATCCGGTAGCATCTATTTTAGCCTGTCGGACAACCTGTCTTAATTCTGTTTTATATCTAGTTTATTTTCCTCGATGCTACCAAAAATTGTAGTAATCTCCCCTATTTTAAAAAGTAAAGAAACAAAAAAGTACATCCACTTTTGTGTTAGCCACGTGTTCCCGTTATCAACTAAGGTTTAAAATTTTTATCATGATCTATGTCACGTGATAGGAAAGGTATACATTGAGTGATGTCAAGTTAAGTCATGGTTATATGTGGAAGAAGCTAGGTGTCAATCCACAGTTAAGAAAATCCAAGCGTTGTTTGTCCTCTGTCAGCCTGAGTCGTTATATCCACATGTCAAGGTATGTATCTAGTGTCAAGGTAGATCGTGGATTTGCAATTTAATGTGTTGACTGTTTCGTTTGATCATGCATGAACAATGCCAGAATTTTAGGCTTGACATAAGGATACGATGGAGGTGACTGCCAGCTCCAATTCCTTTCAGCTCCAACCACCTGTAGCATATAATATGAAGAAAAGTAGCCAATTGAAGTCAATCATGACAACCGCAAGGTGTGTTATATGGTCGAGGATATTTCCCATTATGAAAAAATCCCATGTATGGAAAGGTGAACCAACATATCATTTTAAATCACCGAAAGAAAGGGAAAACAATTAGTTTTGAGTTTAGTTGTTCGTGAATGAGAAGTTCTAGTGAGTAGCTTGAAGAGGGAGACCCAGTTTTCAGACAATTTGCATTGAAGATACAACAACACTTGTTAGGTGAGCTCCCTTAATATTGACACCTATCAGAGTATAGAAGACACCCTTCTTTATTGCTGAATATGACTAAGAAAGGAGGAAAACTAAAGCACATTGAACCCCAAGGAGAAAATTTAGTTGATGCTAATCTGAATGTGAGAAGGTTCTTTGTTCAGGCAGGGTGGTATCCATTTTTTTCAAGGATAGGAAGCTCTCATATAGGAGTATCTAAGGAATTTTTTCTCTAATTTGAGGGGCAAGAAGCAAATATATATGGCCTCATTGTGCAGGTATCAACAGATTCTATTGCTCAAGCTTTCCACATTCCACAGGAAGGAAAAAAATGGTTCAAAATCGAAGTCATCACTGGAGGGGACCTCAACATCTTCATCAAGGATTAACACATAAACCTTAAATAGGCTAAGGGGATTTATAGTAGTTATCTCAAGAATGAATGGGCTGAAACTATCAAACTCATCAAGATATACCTTACTTGTGAGAGGAGGTATACTGTTGTTTTTCTTTATCACGTGAGGTTTTTGTTTCACATTGCAGGTATGAAGACCCTGAACCTACCTTTATTTCTACTGAAGAGCTTGAATAAGATGTCAGCTAGGATAGAAACCCATGCATCAGCATCAGAATATAACATTAATCATTAGGCTCTTATCAAGGCATTGGTTTTTGAAGAAATCATAAAAAGAAACTAGTCATGGGAACACTTTATGTTTTACAATGTAGACCAACCTACACCTACATAAGACATTCTTTCTCAGCTACCTCTAGCTTCATAACAACATTCTCAACCTACCAAGTAGAAAGGGAAAAGTCAAAATCCAACTACTTCATAAGTTGGTAAAAGGACTAAAAGGAAAGCTAAGAAGGAGAACATCTACAAGAAGGCTAAAGGCAGAAAGGAAAACACTCCCTCAACCAAAGTTGAAGAGAAGTTGGAGAAAGGAGAAGGTTCATCCACAAACAAGCCCAAATCAATGAACATTGTACCTCCTATTTCTCCTTTTCCCAAGGTGCATGCAAGAGCACGAAGAGGAAGGCATTAGGGGAATTTTGATGTCTAAAATGGACCTCCTAAGAAAAATATACAACTAAAATAAACTTTATAAGAACCAATAGGATTCAAGATGATGATGTCAACCATGGGGGATGATTCACCATTTTTTAAGTACAAGGGTACAAATATTAAAAAATATTAAAATATTAAAACTACTTTTTCAACTTGTATTTTCAACTTATCTCCCAAATTGTTTACTCAAATTTCGAGTGGGAGTACTCGTTGGATACAAAATTTAATTCCTCATCCAAGGAGTACCCATGTTGCATACTTTTGATGGACCTTGCTACACAAAAAATGAGAAACACATGAAAAATCATGATTGCGATCATGTTTTTCATGTATTTCTCATTTTTCATGTAGAAGGATCTATCGAAAGTATGAAACATGGGTACTCCTTGGATGAGGAATTAAATTTTGCATCCAACGAGTATTCCTACTCCAAATTTGTTTTAAAATGTTGGGAGATAAGTTGAAAATACGAGTTTAAAAAGTAGTTTTTCTTTTTTCCCTCTTAAATTTGATGATGTAATCAAATATTATTTTATTATTTCTACTATTATTTTATAATTTCCTTAGGAGGCCCATTTTAGACCTCAAAATTCCCCTAATGACTGCAGCTGTAGAAAAATAAAAAGAACAGGTGTTGTCGGAAGTTTCAAAAGAAAACATTCAACAAAAGGTTCAGAAGGACTATCAACCCACCAAGTCATATGAGGAGTCCTGAAGGATGCAGGCTATGATATTTGCAACAAGAGAAGACAAAATGATGAAAAAAAAGTTGTTGGTAGTAGGAAAAGACATACAAGAGACAACAAAAAATTTAGGTTGAAATCTAAAGCCATGCATAATACAAGTTTTCTGACATAAGTCATAGATATTGAGAGGCAGTCTAAAGGGCTACAGACTGTATCTCCTTGAATTGCAGAGTCTAGTGGAACCAAGAAGAAAGATAAGGGTAAAGTCCCTTCAGAACAACAAATAGGATCCTCTAAATGAAGAAAAATCCAAAAGAGTTCAGAAGAGAAAAATACCATAAAAAAAGAGACATCCATTAGGACCACAAGGTGAAAATTAGTAGTTGACAGACAAATATATTTACAAAATCTTGGAGAAGTTGCAGCTCATATGGAGGAGAGGTAAAAGGATGTCCTAGTGAAATATCTTTTTGCCTACTAGTTATATTTTGGAACATCTCAATTTTCAGAATGTTTTAGTCTGCACAGAGTTTTTCAAGTATCTTGTTGTGCATTTTTGAAAAGGAAACAGAGTGTTACCAGAAATTACGGTAGCATTACAATTTTTGCGCAGTTACAGGTTTTTACCGGAACTTCTAGTAGCATATTTTTAAAATGATTTTTGATAGTTGTCAACACAATTTTCGAGCTAGTCCAAGGATGATAAGGATTCATGATGATATGGACATGTCAAGTGATGGTTATTAAGTGGTTTTGAGGTTTTTAAATGACACATTTAATGAAGACACATGGGCTTTAAAGAACCAAGATCATGTAGAGATAAATCAACAGAAAAGTGGGCAGGTTTCCAACATACTCAGCAACACAATTCGAATTGTCTTCTTTCTTCCTATCTACATCTATCGTGTTAGATATATTTCGATAGGATATGTCTTTAATATGCTATAAATCCTATGTAATGAGAGGAAGAGTGGATACTTCTTTTTAGGAGAGATGGAGTTGGTGCCTCTCTATAAATATCATTTCTAAATGCCATTTTAGGGTTGGATTTTGGTTGACCTAAAGACTGTTCATAATAAAGAAAACACTGTTTTTCACTTCATGTTGGAGGATTTTGTCTTTCAAGGACTATCTAATGTAGGGTAAGTTTATCTTGTCATTTATTTCTTCTTATTTATGAGTTGCAGCAGCTAGTAAAGTGTGAGTAAGAGAATTATTAGAGGATATAGTAGTTAATTATATGTTGTTTAGTCTTCTGCAAATCATATATATGTTGTGTAGAGCATGGGGTCATTTCACATGGCCCTATATTATCTCAAACTGTGTCACATAGTCAGATGAGACCAATGAATCTACAAAAATACTCATCTACTACCACTAAACCACAATATTCCCACCAAAGATTCTAGTATGAAATGTTCATACACAACATATCATTAAATTAGACCAGACTGACCTGAGAAAGTCACAATTATCAATTATTATTTACTTGGGGTTGAGGAACTACTTGAGCATCTAATCTCCTTTTCCTATCATGAAGATACATGACTATCAAAAGGCAGGTAAGTAGTGTAACTAAAGTCACATTGCCATCATCAATAAGGGTCTTCTTTAACATGCTTCTTAAGCTGGGAAGCATGTGAGGGAGAGAATCAATTAGTGTCACCTACAGAGTTCAAACATCCTATTCAGATTCAATATTCACATAAAGAAACCATCAATATAAAAATCATTTCACATCATTAGCTGGAAAAAACATTGCTTCCCCTAAAATACTATATGAAAAAGGAGAAACATCTCCCATCCAAGAATCAAGATATTTGTTCAAGGGTCACTTTGCATGGCCCTATATGATCTCAAACTATGTCACATGGTCAGATGAGACCAATAAATCTACAACAATACTCATCTACTACAGCGAAAACACAATATACCCACCAATGATTCCTAGGATGAAATGTTCATACACAACAGATCATTAAATTATACCAGACTGACCTGAGACCAATGAATCTACAACAATACTCATCTACTACAACGAAAACACAATATGTATAGCAATTATTCCTAGTTTGAAATTTTCATAAACAATAGGTCATTAAATTATACCAGACTGACCTGAGAAAGTCATGATTATTAATTATTATTTACTTGGGGTTGAGGAACTACTTGAGTAGTTAATCACCTTTGCCTATCACGAAGATACAAGACTATCAAAATGAAGGAAAACAGTGTAATTAAAGTCACATTGCCATCATCAATAAGGATTCAAAGCATTTTTTAAACAGATCAGAAGAGTTGGAAACTTGAATGGTAAGTTGAACATGGTATGATAAATTTCATATATTTTGTGACAATAAAACAACTAGTTAGTAGAAAACAATCTATGTTATTGTATTACGACATTTCCAAAGAGGCGAGAATAAAATTTGAATTGTTTTCGGGTTTATAGAGAAACATTTCAATGATCACTACTTCATATAAAATTTTCAGAGCGCTATTAAAAAGAACATGATTCAAAAATTCTTTTGTATGAATTTTATGTGACTTAAAGGTTTTCTTATATGTTCCTTTATACACTCCACCTCCAGCAATATAACTAGTGTATCACCTTGTTGAATTTTCTTCTTGATATTGTTATATTAGTAGATCCATTGAAATCATAAACATATAAAACTTGATGACTGAAAATTTGTGACTAGCCAATGTAGATCTTCCAAGCCAAATTGAGAACAATGTAGATCTCCCAAACCAAATTGAAAATGATGGTTCTTACTTAAGATATATTTATGATATTCCAAGCCAAATTGAGAACGATGTACATCTCCCAAACCAAATTGAAAATGATGGTTCTTACTTAAGATATATTTATTAAGTAGTGGAATGCCTCCATCTCCATTTTAAATATTTTTTTAGGTTTAATTAAGTATTCTTATAGAAGGTCTCCTCTCAGATCCTCTCCTTAGACCTCCAAAAAAATAAGGTTTATGGGTTTCCTCAAAGTTTCTATATCAAATTATTGGGAAATCAATGAGATATGGAAAATGTAAATTGACATTGGTTGGGACTGTTAGCACTCAAATCTACCTCAGGCTGAAATGAGGTAAAACTCAAGGCTACATCAAACCACGCTCAGCCTCGTAGCTAGCCCTACGAGGACAGGAGAGGGCTCTCTCCGGGTCTATCTCGACAAAAGGTTTTCAGAGGGGCTGAGATGACTTATAATGAACAATGAATACGGATTTTAGGCTAGTAAAGAGATAGGTATGTTTGATTTTTATTTTTTGGGTTTTCGTTGGAGAAATGGGAAAAACAAATTTTGGGTCTGGGGATAAGGTCAGACCTTTGCAGATTTCGAGTTGGGGCGAGGTAGGTGAATGTCTTGATGCTTTTGATTGGATATATGGACAGATCAGACCGACGAGGAGCTGAAGAGGGCAAAGAAGAACTTGGATCCTCTTCAAACAGTCGAAAACATATAGAACTAAATGAATTCAAAGGCAGAGCACGGTAAACGATGGATTCAACCTCATCTACTCATTCAATTTAGTTCAGAAGCATATGAAAGGAATGGCATACATTAAACTGGAAAACTTACAGTAAACAGAGAGAAAACACCATCAAGAACAAAACACCACAAGGATCCCAACAAGTGCCGCAAAACCTCTGATCTTTCCTTAGCCAAAATATGAAAAATATGTACAATGGTGCCAAAGGTCTCCCAAGAGTCCAACCTCTCCAACCTCTGAAAATGATTGAGAAATTACATCATATAGATCATCCTAACCCCTTCCCACACCTCTAGGGGTCGAAATCCTCCTTCTAGGAGTAGTTCCAACAAATTCTAATCAAGGAGCTAAAATCTAGGCAGCTAACAACTTGCCTCTAAAAGAGTGGGAACTGATCCATTTACATGATTTTTACTTTTTTGAGAGTGAATCTTCTAGAATAGATAAAAATAAGCCAAAGTTACATGCCAAACATAAATTTACATCATGAAAACCCAAAATTCCATCCACAGGCGAAACTGGTCCAAACTGGCCGAAAATCTGAGTTGGAAGTTGAAAATTCAGCCAAAAATTTAAGTGGGTCGCAACTGAGCCAAGTGGGTCGCAACTTTTTCAGCCCGATTTTGAAGTACTTCCCGGCATCCAAATTGAGCTCATGATAGCTCGTTGGAAAGCCCTGGATGTTGACTATCCAACCCATGTGGAATTTCCCAATTTGGAGCTCATGTGACCCTCCAAAACTTCTTTCTCCCAGAAGTACTTCCTGCTGGTGCAAAAGGTGGCAGCAAGGTGGTTTTTATGGTGTTTTTTAGCTCTTTGACCATCCAGAATCTGATGAAATGCTTCGGAAATGCCTGAGGATGAATAACTTATCATGAAAAATCCAAAAATGCAAAGATTTACTTCAGAAAGTGTCCCAAAAAAAAGTGAGCATATGAGTGCGAGACCCACTTAACTGAAAAACCTGTTTTTAGACCAAAAAATTTCAAAATGACAAAATTTTCTCCGAATTTGCTCAAATTTGGAGTGAAGATCCTCCATCATGTATCTTGCCCAGTCAACGAAGCCTCAGCCAAAATCCGAAGTGGATTAGGCCTTTTCCACCGTTTTAGTGCTTCGCTCAACCTCCTCTTCAGAATCTTCATTCTCGCTTTGCAGACATGCATGCGAGCCCAATAATGGCCTTTCATGTGCCGAAGCATGTCTTTGTCTCTATCATTATCCTATGAATGTACCTACGCTGATGAAGAAGGCGAGACCCCTTCCATGCCATGTGGAGATAGTACTCGCGCTGCTGATGAAGTCAACGAGACCCCTTCCACCCCGGGTGGAGATAGTACTCGTCGTGATGCTGCAAACAAAGCTCTGTGGCCTCTTTGATATGTTACCACTACTGGTGCACTGCTATGCTCCACCTCAGTACATCAACCTCAACGATTGAGTTACTGTCTTGCTCATATCCTTGCTCATAAACTGAATCCGTCTCTGACATGGCTTTGAACAAGATATCGGCAATATGTGTGTTGGTATAGGTGTAGTGAAGGCAAAGTTTTAATGTATGTCCAACACTCAATAGATATCACCCACTGCCAAAGTATCATAGGAAAACAAAATTACAATGAAGATGGCTCTGCTTTAATGGCATAATAACTATCACTGTTTTGATCACAAGTAAGTTTAACAATGATTACCAAATGCAAATGTGTGGTCAACTTGGTGATAATGGCCAAAATCTGTCAAAGGAGGAAGCAAACATAGGACAGTGTTTTATCAATTGGGGAATAAGAATATCATGACAACGACCATATGAAACAAATGGACATGACAGTAGCAATTGAATGATGATGACATCAGTGGTATGGTGAAAGAGGCTTTATACTAGTCAACATAAAACTGTGCAACAATATGAGAGAGCATAATAGCAGTGATAAGATGATAACTGAGGGCGTGAGGATCGTGTATACAACGTGCTAGGGCATGAGCATCTCTATCATTCACAAAAGTTTTCAAACCTTCAAAAACTGTCCATATATTTTCAAAACCCTTGAGGAATTAATTTGCATGTAAATATAGGGTTCTCTCCAAGCATGGCTTATTGCCCAACATCAATAATATCATAATCATGCTAAAAATCCATTGAACAATGATTAAAACCTGTTTGGAAGCTTTTGGAGTCGATTAGAATCGAATCTGGGCGCAAAAAATGAATTTTCTGGGTTCTGATTTAAGTGGGTCGCAACTGTTCAAGTGGGTCGCAACCTTTAAGTGGGTCACAACTGTTCAAATTTACACTGGCTGAAACTATCAAGTGGGTCGCAACCTTCAAGTGGGTCGCAACCACTCAAGTGGGTCTCATGCACTTTTCTATGAGCAGCTACATAGTGCATTTTGTAGAAAGATTTTGGAGGCCTTCCCGGTGTCCAAATTGGGCGTGTGATAGCTCGTTGGAAATCTCTTGGAGTCTACTTTCCAAAACAAGTGGAATTATGCAATTTGGATTTCATTTACCCTGTCAAAAATCAAATCTCCCAACACTAGTCAAAATGAGCAGAATGAGGCTGCCTCAAGGCAGAGCGCTGTTGCAGTCAACTTTTGAAGGTCTTCCTCAACTCCAAATTGAGCTCATGATAGCTCATTGGAAATTTATTTCTGTCTAGTTATCCGTTGACTCATCAAGCAAGTCATTTAGCCAACCATGCTAGGAGAAATCTTGATTTTCCCAAGGTCACTTCAGAGGTGCATTCAATTCTCCTGAGGCAACGGTATTTTTGACATTTCTCCAAAACCATGATACCTGTGAAAAAAGTGAGCGAGGTTTTTCTTCTTTGGCATGTGTTGGACAAAAACCTCTCTCAGTTTTCTAAAATTCATCTTTTATTGCTCTGAAACATCTTTTGAGTGAAACTTATCCCGATGTGGCAAAGTAAAGGGATTTGTGAAAACAAATAATGAAGAGATGAAGACCTCAGATTCTTGGGGAAATTTTGGGAAGTAGGGAGGGATGTTAGGAAGCAGGGGAAAGTTTAATCTCAGAGATTGAGTGAGGGGAAGGGGGTCCAAAAGGGCAAAACACAGGCCTAGCCTAGAAAATTGCCAAGTTGTGGCAAGAAACTAGGGTTTGTGCAAAAATGAGGAATTTGGGGGATCTCAGTGATGGAAAGTGTTTAATAAGGTATATTAAGGATAGGGGAAGGTGTGTGAACATCAGGATACAAGTTTTTTCGATGATTTGACCATCCAAGAGAAATTACCTCCAAAACCCTAGGAGAGGGAAATGGACCTTACCTAGGCACAACTGAAGCATGAACAAGGTGTAAAATGACTCAATGGAACTTGAAATGATGATGACAACCATCTGAACGATGGTACACTCAGCTGAATGGTGACATGAACCGACATTTGGACAACTTTGACAGGAGTAAAAGCAACCCCTAGACCTAATGCCCAGTGACCAAATTTTGCTTGAAGACTTACTGAAATGACAAAATTTGACCTTGACACCTTAGAATAACTTTGTAAGAGCATGTTTGATCACTGAAGGAAAGCTGCAAAGGCTGACTCTAACAGGGACCTAAAGAAATTGAGATTGGTGAGGGCTAGATTCTTTTGCACTAGGGCTTACTACATTCTTAAAGAAACTTTTGAGTGTAACTGGTGAGTCATGCCTTTCAATATGATCAGATCAGTACTTCATGCCTGTTAGCCCATCAAATTGTCCCAAGAATATATCTCTTCAGAGAAGGTAAGAAAGAAAATGGCATGTTTAGAAACAAGCGTTTTACCATAAAAGGCCCTTGGTAACTCTGCCTCTCCACATAACATGCTTAAAATTTTAGCAAAAACCACACAAGGATCATCTGTAAGATAGGAGTGATGCAACCTGGTCTCCACTACTAAGACTGATAAGAAGAGCTATAAAATTGAAGTATAGAAAGTATCCTATCAAAAGTAGATTACTCCCCTCCATTTGAAAGGAAAGTTAATTTACCCACTTCTATGACAAGTGAGATGCCTTTACAAATTATTTCCTTTTGAATCCTTGGAACAATGCCTCTATAACAAAGATAGCTTTTATTTTAGTCATTAAATAAACTTTGTTTTCTTTTTTGATTACCATATTAAAAATGTGAAGTATTTTTTATTCCTGTGTATGAAGTTATTTTGCACTTTATATCCTTGAATTCCTCATATGCATGGACTCAACCACTAATAAATTCATCTCCATGATAGGTACTAGTGCTTTCTTCTCTGCATGCGAGCGAGAGAATACATCACATGCTACAGCTCTGGCCTGTGCATACTTAAGAATAGCTGCAAACATCAAGGAAATGAAAGAGAAGAAATTGAACCAATTTTGCTTCACAGGGTAACATCACAACAATTCCATAATTTTGGGCACCCTGAATCCAGTACATCTTACTGCCATAATGCGAGTACCCATTGCATGGAATAAAAAAAAAAATTGTGTACATGGAAGAGTGCTAGACTGTAGACCTCACTTTGAGCCTTAAATACCAGAAACTGTCATGGAAAACTACTCAACATATATATTCCAAGTAACTCGAGTGAAGGATGATATGTCCTTATGGTATATGGCATGCTTAATATCAATAAAAACACAAAAGGAAATCAGCAAACATAAGCACTTTTTCGAGGTACCAGTGCTATCCATGCTTGTTGGATAGGTGATAACTAGGATTTCCTTAATTTGAAAGTTGACAATGTCATTTTTCCAAGATATTTTCAATATTTATTTTTATCACTCTTAATAGTTCAGGGGTTAAGAGGTATTTATGCTTTTTGTCACTCTTAATAGATCAGGGGCTAAGAGGGATTTATGATTTTTCTCACTCTTAATAGATCAGGGGCTAAGTGGGATTTATGCTCTTCAATATTTGGTATTGAGTCCTAATAGTGAATGAATGTGAATGTAGTTTATGCTAGTCAACTTTTTTGGATTGAGTCATACCAGTGAATGAATGTGAAATTTGTAGTTGATCAAACATCCTAGTCTAGCTCCAAGATCTTCTAAGAGATCTAGGTTGTTTACAATGTTCTTTGGAGAGCTAGCACATACAAAGTGGAAGAATTCAGAATCTATGAATGTGGCCAGCAACTTAGGGGCTCTGGCTAGTATGCATGCAGTGGGTCCTTGCTTATGTTCATGTGAGTTTATGATTAGAGGGCCATATGGGACAGATATATGCATCTCCTTTACATTCGCTACCCCTGTGTACAACAGAGATAAAATGAACTCATTTTCCACCTTTATTCTTGAATTGCTGGTCTTGGAATCTTCAGAATCTCGTTGAAATGTATGTCACTCTGCCCAAAATCAGAAAAATAATCGCATGTGTACCTTGCCGAAGACCGCTTTATGATCAAGGGGACATGTCTAGAGTAAGCATAGTATAAGCTTAGTAGTCCATGGAGTAACAACCATGATACTTATGGAAATACAATAAATTGGAATGTAATATGATAATACTGCTCTTTATAGTATTAAAACTTATTTGGTTAACTAGTATGATAGCCATATGTAACTGGTGTCAATACTATATGGTTTAAGCAAGGTATATAGCTTATTTTCATCAAGTAATCATCACATATATGTTATAACATTGATAACATGTAAGCCTAATTACTGATATAGGATATACAAAGCAGGTACCTATGAAAGGTTAAACACATATACCAGTATATATAAAATATTTAATCCTTAGTAATGGTCTCAATACCATCGATTGCCTTATATGGAACCAATATTAAAAAGAGGTGGTAAGAAATTTGACTCAGTCATTTATGAAGAAAATCACAAAAGACTGGATTAACTTATAGGAAATGAAAGAAAGAGAACAACGTTGCATTAAGTCTAGGACAATGGTGTTACCTACATGAACAAACAAAACTAAATTTAAAAAATTAAGAACTGAATATTCATAACATGCAAGTTCCATTTACTGAAAATAGAATGACTAATGGTTGTACATAGAGTATCAGTATATGAAGAATCATAGTTAAAATAATCGATGATACTAGCCATAAAGTACTGATCTGATAGACATAGAACTGAATATTCATAACATGCAAGTTCCATTTACTGAAAATAGAATGACTAATGGTTGTACATAGAGTATCAGTATATGAAGAATCATAGTTAAAATAATCGATGATACTAGCCATAAATTACTCCATTGAGGAAGAACACTGGAAAACACAAATAGAAGTCAGATTCTGAACTTATTTCATATATTAATTCAAATAAAACCATTTAAATGGGATATGGGATTGTCAATTCCTGCTAATATTTAGAATTACTAATCCATAATTCAATCCTCCTACGATTTAGAATTACTAATCCATAATTCAATCCTCCTACGATTTAGAATTACTAATCCATAATACAATCATTTTTCAGTAGGAAACAAGTAACTCTATTTAAACTATAAAGACCTGTACATTAGCCAGATAGGGTTTGCATACAAAAATATAGTGCAATTGTGATCAATAGCCCAATAGATAGCTTATACTTATTCATATTCTAATCTGGACATGATTAACATGTATCGCGGAACTAATACAGGAATTTTATAGAGTGCTAACAGGATACATAACCTACTTTATGCATTGTTCATGTATTGATGTAACATATAATGCGATATGCAATAAGAAAAAATTAAGATTCTTTAACATATTGACATATATGTAAAATATTAATTATATCATAAATCACTGCATCTTGCATATGGCTACTTGGTGGTTTCAAACATAGTAGCTATAAATGAATATCTAAAGTACATTATAATTTTAAACTATATCAATTCTTCAAGTTTCTATAGTTAACAGAAGAGGTAACATTTCAGAGATAGACATAGGTAGGCTAGGAATGCCCTTACACTTTTTTTCCCAAATGCAACAGGTTGGCATCAAACCGGACCATATCACCTTTGGTGGTGTTTCTTCAGCTTGCAGTCATACTGACCTGGTGAATTATTGTCGGCAATATTCCCAAACCATAAATGTTTTAGTACGAAAAAGCATAAAAAATGAAACATTACATACTAATAGAACATATTAATAAAAATTGCTAGATTAAACGTTGCTGGAAATAGAAATTTTTGAAAGGACTTCCATTATAAGATTTGTAGAAATAACCAGCTTCCATACATGTCTCATGTGGGGGTAATTAATGTATCAGGGATATTCACTAATACCAGCAATGATAGGCTTGGGCCTAAAAAGCGTGGCTGTCTTCTCAAGTATCTCATAATCCCAACATGAATTTATACTACCCACTGGAGGTTATGCTTCCAGCAATGCATGAACTACACAGAGAACTTGGGATTGGATTGATCCTACTATTGGAGGCTATGCTGACTATTAAGCTGTAGATGGAATTATTTCGGATGGAATGACTTCCTCCGGGAGGGAATGAATCTGAGGGAATGAGAGACAGATACAACCAGAGAAAGGACATTGACTACCAGTCAGAGATAGGAAAAATACTAACAGGGATTGAAAGATAATATAGATCCAAATGGTTTGAGAGATGGAAAAAAATAAATTTTTTAATTAAAATAAATAAAGAAATATAATAAATAATAAATAATTTTAAAGAAAATAAAATACAAAGAAAACTGCCAAGTGGGGTGGGGTTTGCATGCAGCCACTTTCCATGACTGTGTTTTGAAGCACATCATATCGCTTTGAATGCCTCCTTATATATCTTAATTTCATGTGCATGATTCCACTATGCGAACCCAACTGTTGTAGAGAAGGTAGTAGGCCCCAGACCAGCCAACTATTACTCCCACCTAGCTAATACCAATATGGGATGGAGGGATGGATGGTGGCGTGCATCATTTTATACTGATACATTCAGTGCATGGGAAGGAACAACTCAATCAATAAGTGGAATAGAGACATGGTTGTCGTTTTGACTCTTCCCTTCTGGTGTCCTGCGGATCCAAGGCACTGGCAAAGGTAATCAGGTCTAGAGCTTCTTCCAATGATAGGACACCCTTGAAATTGTTAAATTACCAGTGTTAAGGTTATGAATTGATAATTGATAGCCCACCTAACACTAACAAAGGAGGTTTATCACCCATTATCAGAAGTGAAGGCAAGGGCATCGGAGCCTAGTGGATGAAGAACAAGAACCAATTAGCAAACCTTTGTTTTTGGAGGAAGGGAGTTCGTTACTTCCGGTTGCCCTCTTGGTTGTCCAAGTGAGAACTGGACCCATCCTTAATTTGTTGCAGTCGGCTCAGAACCAATGTCTTGAATAAACATCTTGAACCACAAGCAAGAAAACCCAACCCCAAAGTTAGGCGAGAGCTTGGTTGAATCAATGCAACTTTTGATAGAAATGGAACTTATTGTCCGATTGAGCCCTATATCTCTATCAAATTCGAGTTTTTGCAGTGGTGAAAGGGCTCAATCTCTCATTCAGGTAAGGGGGACTAGTACAATCATGTCCAATCTCTCATTCAAGAAATAGCAATGGTATACGACGCCTCCTCTATTCATTCCCACCTACCTAATAAGTTAGGAAATTCCATTGTGTATCGCATGTGAAATAGAGAGAGCCTTTTGTGGGGAAAAATCTGCAAGACACATCATGGTTTTTGCTCCTCGAACCAAATCAGGCAGTCGGTATGAACATAATCGAGGTCTTCTGGCTTCTTCTATGCCAAATGTAAAGGTCGAAGGTGTGGATGACATAGTGACAAACGTGAAGGTGAAGGTGAAGCACATAGAAGCCGTTCACATCACAACAAACAAAAATTCATTCGTGAAGGTGAAGGTGAAGCACATAGAAGTTGTTCACATCACAACAAAAAAAAAGTCATTCACATGGAGAAGCTTACAATAACATTTTCATTCAAAACACATAGAAAAATCCATTAATAAACCTTAGCAAATATACCATATTTCATATCAGATTTCACATGCTAATTTAAGTGAGTAAAATGAATACATACCTAAAAGAAATTCTAACCTTAACTAATATACCAGATTTCATATCAGATTTCACATGCTAATTTAAGTGAGTAAAATGAATACATACCTAAAAGAAATTCTTTTGTTATGTTGTGTGCTCTTGTTAGGTTGTGTGTTTAAGGTGGTGATTCAATAGCTTCAAGGTGGTGATTCAACAGCTTCAAGGTAAACTGCTACAGTCTCTAGAGCTCATGGCTCATGTGCTCTAGGAGGTGATTCAACTGCTTCAAGGTGGTGATAAAACAACTTCAAGGTAAACTCTCGCAGCTCGTCTGAAGTCAAAACATGTAGGAAAAAACAACTTCAAGGAAAGGTGGTGATAAAAAAACTTCAAGGTAAACTCTCGCAACCCGTTCGAAGTCAAAACATGTAGTATAGAACAACTTCAAGGTAAGCTCTTGCAGCCCATCTAAAGTAAAAACAGGTAGGATAAAACAACTTCAATGTAAGCTCTCGTAGTCCGTCTGAAGTCAAAACAAGTAGGATCTTAGAACAACTAGTTTGAAGTCAAAACATGTAGGATATTAGAGAACCCTGTCTGAAGCTCGTTGTTTTTAGAATTCCTTTTAGGCGGTTAGCCGCGGGAGCTACAGGTGTTATTTCCAGTGATTCTATGGTGTGGGTGGGCAGGTCAAGGTGGGTCAAGCTCAAGCATACTATGGAATTGAATCGCTCATTGAGAGAAGAAACAGACTCTGATGGCCCTCCGCTCATCACTCTTGCTAGAACAAAAGGGGTTTCACTCACCAAAAATATGAGTTGTTCACCGAGTGTGCGGTCTCACCTTTGAACAACATAAAGCATTACATATGGTAGCATAGGTGGAAAAAACCTAGGGTTTCCATACCAATTCAAGTTGTTTATCTTGAAGCACCAGTATGACTAGTTGTACTACCCAACAAACACAACCATCCATAAAACCATCTTTGCATCAACAATGTAAATAAAATTAATATTAATGATATACAAAAATGTATTTTAAGTCATTGAATAATAATATATTTTGCAATGTCTTCATTCCCTGTATGTCGAACACCTCAACCTTAACCTTGTCCAAGAATTACTGCAGAGGAATTATGTTGCTGCACAAAGTGAAGGGAAATTATTTCACTGCACAAACTGAAGGGAAGAAGCAAAGGTTGGAATATAACAACATATCAACATAAAGAAAAAAAATTCGATGGAAAAACAATGGCTATTCATTTGAGTGTTCAGGTGGTGCCATTATATTATCAGCCGGGTACATCTGGGATGAGAAGTAATTAGTGCCCAAAGTTGTAAAGCAAGGAAAGTGCTGGAGAATCAAGTTCCTATTCCATGTATCTTTCTAGGTGGCCATCCATTATGCGTGTTTTATAACGTGGCAGAACAAGAGAAAACAACAAGGCATTGCATTTCTTTGGTGTATGTCCTTAATTCGTAAATATGATTAAAAATAACATAACATGTTTTGAAGTAACATTAGTGTTAGCATAATTCTGTGCTTAGTCATGAGTGTGTTTTAAATTTTTTGTTTTTAGGATAAAAATTTGTAAATTTCAAAAAAAATTAGAATGCTACCAAAAGATCCGGTAGCATCTATTTTAGCCCTGTCGGACAACCTGTCTTAATTCTGTTTTATATCTGGTTTATTTTCCTCGATGCTACCAAAAATTCTAGTAATCTCCCCTATTTTAAAAAGTAAAGATACAAAAAAGTACATCCACTTTTGTGTTAGCCACGTGTTCCCGTTATCAACTAAGGTTTAAAATTTTTATCATGATCTATGTCACGTGATAGGAAAGATATACATTGAGTGATGTCAAGTTAAGTCATGGTTATACGTGGAATAAGCTAGGTGTCAATCCACAGTTAAGAAAGCCAAGCGTTATTTGTCCTCTGTCAGCCTGAGTCGTTATATCCACATGTCAAGGTATGTATCTAGTGTCAAGGTAGATCGTGGATTTGCAATTTAATGTGCTGACTGTTTCGTTTGATCATGCATGAACAATGCCAGAATTTTAGGCTTGACATAAGGATACGATGGACGTGACTGCCAGCTCCAATTCCTTTCAGCTCCAGCCACCTGTAGCATATAATATGAAGAAAAGTAGCCAATTGAAGTTAATCATGACAACCACAAGGTGTGTTATATGGTCGAGGATATTTCCCATTATGAAAAAATCCCATGCATGGAAAGGTGAACCAACATATCATTTTAAATCACCGAAATAAAGGGAAAACAATTAGTTTTGAGTTTAGTTGTTCGTGAATGAGAAGTTCTAGTGAGTAGCTTGAAGAGGGAGACCCAATTTTCAGACAATTTGCATTGAAGATACAACAACACTTGTTAGGTGAGCTCCCTTAATATTGACACCTATCAGAGTATAGCAGACACCCTTCTTTATTGCTGAATATGACTAAGAAAGGAGGAAAACTAAAGCACATTGAACCCCAAGGAGAAAATTTAGTTAATGCTAATCTGAATGTGAGAAGGTTTTCTGTTCAGGCAGGGTGGTATCCATTTTCTTCAAGGATAGGAAGCTCTCATATAGGAGTATCTAAGGAATTTTCTCTCTAATTTGAGGGGCAAGAAGCAAATATATATGGCCTCAGAGTGCAGGTATCAACAGAGTCTATTGCTCAAGCTTTCCACATTCCACAGGAAGGAAAAAAATGGTTCAAAATCGAAGTCATCACTGGAGGGGACCTCAACATCTTCATCAAGGATTAACACATAGACCTTAAATAGGCTAAGGGGATTTATAGTAGTTATCTCAAGAATGAATGGTCTGAAACTATCAAACTCATCAAGATATACCTTACTTGTGAGAGGAGGTATACTGTTGTTTTTCTTTATCACGTGACGTTTTTGTTTCACATTGCAGGTATGAAGACCCTGAACCTACCTTTGTTTCTACTCAAGAGCTTGAATAAGATGTCAGCTAGGATAGAAACCCATGCAGCAGCATCAGAATATAACATTAATCATTAGGCTCTTATCAAGGCATTGGTTTTTGAATAAATCATAAAAAGAAACTAGTCTTGGGAACACTTTATGTTTTACAATGCAGACCAACCTACACCTACATAAGACATTCTTGCTCAGCTACCTCTAGCTTCACAACAACATTCTCAACCTACCAAGTAGAAAGGGAAAAGTCAAAATCCAACTACTTCATAAGTTGGTAAAAGGACTAAAAGGAAAGCTAAGAAGGAGAACATCTACAATAAGGCTAAAGGCAGAAAGGAAAACACTCCCTCAACCAAAGTTGAAGAGAAGTTGGAGAAAGGAGAAGGTTCATCCACAAACAAGCCCAAATCAATGAACATTGTACCTCCTATTTCTCCTTTTCCCAAGGTGTATGCAAGAGCACGAAGAGGAAGGCATTAGGGGAATTTTGAGGTCTAAAATGGACCTCCTAAGAAAAATATACAACTAAAATAAACTTTATAAGAACCGATAGGATTCAAGATGATGATGTCAACCATGGGGGATGATTCACCATTTTTTAAGTACAAGGGTACAAATATTATAAAATAATAAAATATTAAAACTACTTTTTCAACTTGTATTTTCAACTTATCTCCCAAATTGTTTACTCAAATTTCGAGCGGGAGTACTCGTTGGATACAAAATTTAATTCCTCATCGAAGGAGTACCCATGTTGCATACTTTTGATGGACCTTGCTACACAAAAAATGAGAAATACATGAAAAATCGTGATTGCAATCATGTTTTTCATGTATTCTCATTTTTCATTTAGAAGGAGCTATCGAAAGTATGAAACATGGGTACTCCTTGGATGAGGAATTAAATTTTGCATCCAACGAGTATTCCTACTCCAAATTTGAGTTAAAACGTTGGGAGATAAGTTGAAAATACGAGTTTAAAAAGTAGTTTTTCTTTTTTCCCTCTAAAATTTGATGATGTAATCAAATATTATTTTATTATTTCTACTATTATTTTATAATTTCCTTGGGAGGCCCATTTTAGACCTCAAAATTCCCCTAATGACTGCAGCTGTAGAAAAATAAAAAGAACAGGTGTTGTCAGAAGTTTCAAAAGCAAACATTCAACAAAAGGTTCAGAAGGACTATCAACCCACCAAGTCATATGAGGAGTTCCTGAAGGATGCAGGCTATGATATTTGCAGCAAGAGAAGACAAAATGATGCAAAAAAAGTTGTTGGTAGTAGGAAAAGACATACAAGAGACAACAAAAAATTCAGGTCGAAATCTAAAGCCATGCATAATACAAGTTTTCTGACAGAAGTCATAGATATTGAGAGGCAGTCTAAAGGGCTACAGACTGTATCTCCTTCAATTGCAGAGTCTAGTGGAACCAAGAAGAAAGATAAGGGTAAAGTCCCTTCAGAAAAACAAATAGGATCCTCTAAATGAAGAAAAATCCAGAAGAGTTCAGAAGAGAAAAATACCATAAAAAAGAAACATCCATCAGGACCACAAGGTGAAAATTAGTAGTTGACAGACAAATATATTTACAAAATCTTGGAGAAGTTGCAGCTCATATGGAGGAGAGGTAAAAGGATGTCCTAGTGAAATATCTTTTTGCCTACTAGTTATATTTTGGAACATCTCAATTTTCAGAATGTTTTAGTCTGCACAGAGTTTTTCAAGTATCTTGTTGTGCATTTTTGAAAAGGAAACAAAGTGTTACCAGAAATTACGGTAGCATTACAATTTTTGCGCAGTTACAGGTTTTTACCGGAACTTCCATCGTACTACCCAACAAACACAGCCATCCATCAAACCATCTTTGCATCAACAATGTAAATAAAATTAATATTAATGATATACAAAAATGTATTTTAAGTCATTGAATAATAATATATTTTACAATGTCTTCATTCCCTGTATGTCGAACACCTCAACCTTAACCTTGTCCAAGAATTGCTGCAGAGGAATTATGTTGTTGCACAAAGTGAAGGGAAATTATGTCGCTGCACAAACTGAAGGGAAGAAGCAAAGGTTGGAATATAACAACATATCAACATAAAGAAAAAAAATTCAATGGAAAAACAATGGCTATTCATTTGAGTGTTCAGGTGGCGCCATTATATTATCAGCCGGGTACGTCTGGGATGAGAAGTAATTAGTGCCCAAAGTTGTAAAGCAAGGCAAGCGCCGGAGAATCAAGTTCCTATTCCATGTAGCTTTCTAGGTGGCCATCCATTATGTGTGTTTTCTAACGTGGTAGAACAAGAGAAAACAACAAGGCATTGCATTTCTTTGGTGTATGTCCTTAATTCATAAATATGATTCAACATAACATAAAATGTTTCGAAGTAACATTATTGTTAGCATAATTCTGTGCTTAGTCATGAGTGTGTTTTAAATTTTTTGTTTTTAGGATAAAAATTTGTAAATTTAAAAAAAAAATAGAATGCTACCAAAAGATCCGGTAGCATCTGTTTTAGCCCTGTCGGACAACCTGTCTTAATTCTATTTTATATCTGGTTTATTTTCCTCGATGCTACCAAAAAATTCTAGTAATCTCCCCTATTTTAAAAAGTAAAGAAACAAAAAAGTGCATCCACTTTTGTGTTAGCCACGTGTTCTCGTTATCAACTAAGGTTTAAAATTTTTATCATGATCTATGTCACATGATAGGAAAGGTATACATTGAGTGATGTCAAGTTAAGTCATGGTTATACGTGGAAGAAGCTAGGTGTCAATCCACAGTTAAGAAAAGCCAAGCGTTGTTTGTCCTCTGTCAGCCTGAGTCGTTATATCCACATGTCAAGGTATGTATCTAGTGTCAAGGTAGATCGTGGATTTGCAATTTAATGTGCTGATTGTTTCGTTTGATCACGCATGAACAATGCCAGAATTTTAGGCGTGACATAAAGATACGATGGAGGTGACTGCCAGCTCTAATTCCTTTCAGCTCCAGCCACTTGTAGCATATAATATGAAGAAAAGTAGCCAATTGAAGTTAATCATGACAACCACAAGGTGTGTTATATGGTCGAGGATATTTCCGTTATGAAAAAATCCCATGCATGGAAAGGTGAACCAACATATCATTTTAAATCACTGAAAGAAAGGGAAAACAATTAGTTTTGAGTTTAGTTGTTCGTGAATGAGAAGTTCTAGTGAGTATCTTGAAGAGGGAGACCCATTTTTTAGACAATTTGCATTGAAGATACAACAACAGTTGTTAGGTGAGCTCCCTTAATATTGACACCTATCAGGGTATAACAGACACCCTTCTTTATTGCTGAATATGACTAAGAAAGGAGGAAAAATAAAGCACATTGAACCCCAAGGAGAAAATTTAGTTGATGCTAATTTGAATGTGAGAAGGTTCTTTGTTCAGGCAGGGTGGTATCCATTTTTTTCAAGGATAGGAAGCTCTCATATTGGAGTATCTAAGGAATTTTCTCTCTCATTTGAGGGGCAAGAAGCAAATATCTATGGCCTCAAATTGCAGGTATCAATAGAGTCTATTGCTCAAGCTTTCCACATTCCACAGGAAGGAAAAAAATGGTTCAAAATCGAAGTCATCACTGGAGGGGACCTCAACATCTTCATCAAGGATGAACACATAGACCTTAAATAGGCTAAGGGGATTTATAGTAGTTATCTCAAGAATGAATGGGCTGAAACTATCAAAATCATCAAGATATACCTTACTTGTGAGAGGAGGTATACTGTTGTTTTTCTTTATCACGTGAGGTTTTTGTTTCACATTGCAGGTATGAAGACCCTGAACCTACCTTTATTTCTACTCAAGAGCTTGAATAAGATGTCATCTAGGATAGAAACCCATGCAGCAGCATCAGAATATAACATTAATCATTAGGCTCTTATCAAGGCATTGGTTTTTGAAGAAATCATAAAAAGAAACTAGTCATGGGAACACTTTATGTTTTACAATGCAGAACAACCTACACCTACATAAGACATTCTTGCTCAGCTACCTCTAGCTTCACAAAAAAATTCTCAACCTACCAAGTAGAAAGGGAAAAGTCAAAATCCAACTACTTCATAAGTTGGTAAAATGACTAAAAGGAAAGCTAAGAAGGAGAACATCTACAAGAAGGCTAAAGGCAGAAAGGAAAACACTCCCTCAACCAAAGTTGAAGAGAAGTTGGAGAAAGGAGAAGGTTCATCCACAAACAAGCCCAAATCAATGAACATTGTACCTCCTATTTCTCCTTTTCCCAAGGTGTATGCAAGAGCACGAAGAGGAAGGCATTAGGGGAATTTTGAGGTCTAAAATGGACCTCCTAAGAAAAATATACAACCAAAATAAACTTTATAAGAACCAATAGGATTCAAGATGATGATGTCAACCATGGGGGATGATTCACCATTTTTTAAGTACAAGGGTACAAATATTAAAAAATAATAAAATATTAAAACTACTTTTTCAACTTGTATTTTCAACTTATCTCCCAAATTGTTTACTCAAATTTCGAGCGGGAGTACTCGTTGGATACAAAATTTAATTCCTCATCCAAGGAGTACCCATGTTGCATACTTTTGATGGACCTTGCTACACAAAAAATGAGAAATACATGAAAAATCGTGATTGCAATCATGTTTTTCATGTATTTCTCATTTTTCATGTAGAAGGATCTATCGAAAGTATGAAACATGGGTACTCCTTGGATGAGGAATTAGATTTTGCATCCAACGAGTATTCCTACTCCAAATTTGAGTTAAAACGTTGGGAGATTAGTTGAAAATACGAGTTTAAAAAGTAGTTTTTCTTTTTTCCCTCTAAAATTTGATGATGTAATCAAATCTTATTTTATTATTTCTACTATTATTTTATAATTTCCTTAGGAGGCCCATTTTAGACATCAAAATTCCCCTAATGACTGCAGCTGTAGAAAAATCAAAAGAACAGGTGCTATCGAAAGTTTCAAAAGCAAATATTCAACAAAAGGTTCAGAAGGACTATCAACCCACCAAGTCATATGAGGAGCTCCTGAAGGATGCAGGCTATGATATTTGCAGCAAGAGAAGACAAAATGATGCAAAAAAAGTTGTTGGTAGTAGGAAAAGACATACAAGAGACAACAAAAAATTTAGGTTGAAATCTAAAGCCATGCATAATACAAGTTTTCTGACAGAAGTCATAGATATTGAGAGGCAGTCTGAAGGGCTACAGACTGTAGCTCCTTCAATTGCAGAGTCTAGTGGGACCAAGAAGAAAGATAAGGGTAAAGTCCCTTCATACCAACAAATATGATCCTCTAAATGAAGAAAAATCCAGAAGAGTTCAGAAGAGAAAAATACCATAAAAAAAGAGACATCCATCAGGACCACAAGGTGAAAATCAGTAGTTGACAGAGAAATAGATTTACAAAATCTTGGAGAAGTTGCAGCTCATATGGAGGAGAGGTAAAAGGATGTCCTAGTGAAATATCTTTTTGCCTACTAGTTATATTTTGGAACATCTCATTTTTCAGAATGTTTTAGTCTGCACAGAGTTTTTCAAGTATCTTGTTGTGCATTTTTGAAAAGGAAACAGAGTGTTACCAGAAATTACAGTAGCATTACAATTTTTGTGCAGTTACAGTTTTTTACTTGAACTTCTAGTAGCATATTTTTTAAATGATTTTTGATAGTTGTCAACACAATTTTCGAGCTAGTCCAAGGATGATAAGGATTCATGATGATATGGACATGTCAAGTGATGGTTATTAAGTGGTTTTGAGGTTTTTAAATGACACATTTAATGAAGACACATGGGCTTTAAAGAACCAAGATCATGTAGAGATAAATCAACAGAAAAGTGGGCAGGTTTCCAACATACTCAGCAACACAATTCGAATTGTCTTCTTTCTTCCTATCTACATCTATCATGTTAGATATATTTCGATAGGACATGTCTTTAATATGCTATAAATCCTATGTAATAAGAGGAAGAGTGGACACTTCTTTTTAGGAGAGATGGAGTTGGTGCCTCTCTCTATAAATATCATTTCTAAATGCCATTTTAGGGTTGGATTTTGGTTGACCTAAAGACTGTTCATAATAAAGAAAACACCGTTTTTCACTTCATGTTGGAGGATTTTGTCTTTCAAGGACTATCTAATGTAGGGTAAGTTTCTCTTGTCATTTATTTCTTCTTATTTATGAGTTGCAGCAGCTAGTAAAGTGTGAGTAAGAGAATTATTAGAGGATATAATAGTTAATTATATGTTGTTTAGTCTTCTGCAAATCATATATATGTTGTGTAGAGCATGATAGTGAAGGTTTCATGAATGATTTATGAAATTATTTATACATGTATTCTGCTTTCTAAATGGTGTTTCCTTTACATAAAACAAAGTTTATGTAAAAGGCCACTCTTGTAGCTGTGTCACTCATTTTGGATATGTATATTTCTTAGATTGAGTACTAGCTATCTGTCACCTTTCATTTGTTACAATCTACTCCCCTATACTACCAATTTATCCATACAATTTATACTTGCCATAGCTTGCCAAATGCATGAAAATCTAAAAGAATAAAAATCATTTCAAACTCTTTAAGAAGCCATACCACCACTCAAAACCTTTTACTTTGAAATGAACTATGATGTGTAAGGCTTACTCCTTTGAAGTAAAGGAGTTTCTCCTTGTGCTAACAGTTAGCATTACTTAATTGACATTGAAACACTCTATTTCAATTCACTTTTATCCTAAGTATAAATACATTTGGCCTCAATATGAGGCCAAATAAGACCTCCAAACTGCCAATTGGTTGAAACAACGGTTATACAATGGTTGGATGATCCTTATAGGATGATGAAAAAGTACTTTATGAAATATAAATTGAAAAAATACAATTAAATTAATTTGACTACCTTTGGTTTCTATGCAAGGACTAATCAAAAGGGAAGAGACGATTACAATAGACCTTGCTAGCCCTGAAGGGGCAGGGACTAAAAAAGAGTTATGGAAAATTAAAGACCCCATTATGCACATAATATAACTTTGACCTACTTGAGTGAAAAACGATTTATTGGATAATTACTGCAACAGGAGAGATTTTTAGACGATCACTCAATGACTAACTTCCCAAAAGGTTAAAGTCTATTTTGAAATACCAAACAACGAATTTATTTGACTGAACACTCAACAACAATGAATATTTGTTAACAAATATAATAGTGAATAAGGGGATTTATCTATTGATACACTTGGAATATGGAATAAAATAGTATCAGCCAACCTACAAGTCAAGAAACAATCATACAAATAAAATTGTAAGGGTGGGACTCGGGCTATTTCAAACCTATACACACAGGTTGATTTTGACATGCTAGATTTAGAAGAGGCTCCTACAATTTTCATTCACCTATTTAATGCTGACAAAATATCTAGAAAATCCATCTTTCTATCAAGAGAATTGATAATTTATGAAAATAAAATATAAATTCTCCAAGTTTTTTTTTTTTTTTTTCTTGTAACGAAAAACTATATGAACTAGACTTGGAGAACACAACTTATGAAATAGAGATACCAGCCTTGTAGTTGCAACCTTCAGGATACTAGTATCAAAATATAACAATGGTAATATTTGAGTATAACATATAGAAATAGTAAAGAAATATCATTACGTTCTATATTGAATGGATATGAATCATCACTTGACTGATTGACATCAACAAATATTGCTTGAAGTTTCTTCAAGGGTTCATTGAAAATATATTTTGAAGCAACTTTATGTCATGAAATTTGACACCAATTGAATGTCTCTAATGTAGATAGAAATTGAATATATTTAGACAATTAAATTTATTTGATGATAATTTTGAAGATATGCATAGTAGTGGCAAGACGAGACGACAAGATCATGACGTTGCGACAAAAGGGAATAAAATTTTAGCCTAGTTTTCAAACCAAACTAACAAAATAAATGTAGTCTGTGCATTATCTAAAACAATTAATTATTTGAAATTGTTATTCTAGCATTAAATGTAGTCATAAACCATAAATTATGTTCAATAATTTCTAGGAGTCATTTTACATTCTAGAAAACACTGTAATGACTAAGATGTCTTGAATTTCATAATCATAGTACTAATTAAATGCACGAAGCAAGAACTCTGCTGTTATGTCTACTTATTGGAGTCTTCCTTGGCATCTTGCAATTTTTGTTTAGCCTCTTCTCCCATGGATCGAGTCTTCTCAGCTGCCTGTCTACTGAAATCTTCAGCTGTAGACCTGGCTTTCTCACCAATTTCTTGAGTTTTATGCCGAGTTTGTTGGGCTGCGAACCTCACAGTCTCCTTGGTTTCTTGGGAAAAATCTTTTGCCTTTTGCTTGGCAGTCTGAGCAGCTTCCTTGGTGGACTCTCTTGTCTTTTCAGCAGTATTTGATATATACTGCAGAATTCAAAATTGACATTTCGAATTAATTTGGCCCTCGGGATAAAATTATATGTAACCGACTTCACAAACGAAATAACAATCCTGAAAATAAGCTTGAGAGATTGAAACCAAACCGCTAGTTGATTTCCACCAATGGAAATCTTCATCTTAGGATCTTCCTTACACTGTAAGATTCAATGTAATTCGGTGCAATTTCTTTTCCCACCGGGAAGGCAAGGCCAGGGATTCGGCAAGGATTGTGGCTACTGGTGGCTATGGCTGGATTAAGCATCTCGGTCGAGGAGAATGTGAGAGTTGGGGTAGTCTGGATCTGCAGCGTTCGGTAAGCTTTTAGCTGGAACCCAATGTGAACAATATACTGTTGCTACTGGTGGCTATTGAAGAATATTTTAGCTGGAACCCAAGGAGGACAAATTGATGTTGCTTTTGGTGGCTATTGATGAATATTTTTTATGCTGGAACCCAATGTGAACACGATATTGTGGCTGTTGGTGGCTATGGCTGGATTATGAGTGTTATAGTTCTTATGTTAGTAATGTCAATTTAGGACTCTGATTCAAATCATAAAGCTGGTACCCAACGAGAACAATATCTGTTGCTTTTGGTGGCTAATGATGATTTACCAGAGTTATAGTTTTAGTTTTGGGGTTGAAGTATGGTTCCCAGGGCACATACATAGTGAAGACGGCCTGCTTTGGCGATAGAAGGGGTTTAGCTGATTGCTAGCTCTGGGGGCTTGTTAAGGAGAACTGCTTTTTCGATTGATAGGAAGCGTCATTTTGAACAATTCAGGCCTGCCCAATGAAGGTTTTCCATCCTGCATGATATGTCAAGATGTGTACTTTCGAATATACGTGCTTCACAGAAGAGATAGAGATTTCTCTTTCTATTATCATGCTTCTTTTTGCTTTACTTATTCTAAGATCTATTTATCAGACCCATAGGTCCAATGGGTTTCAATGATAATGATGATTCAAATTCATCGTCTTCATCACATACTATCTCATTGGAATCGGTTTCGAGTGGGTGTGATTTCTTCAGCATATGGTGCTCTTTATGGCATCGGTGGATGGATTCCATTATAATTTCCCGACCATGTAAGAGCATAAGCATTAGGTTTCGTAAAAGATGGTGGACTGTTCCCGGCCGTCTGTGTTGTGTTGTTGTATCCAATAGATGTCTGACCATTGTTTTGGTTTTTCCGACCATAGTTTCTATCTTTCGATGACCTTATTCTTACCTTTTCCGGGAAAATTCAAACTCCTGTCCTGCAAAGGACGTGATTAGAACACTGTCATCTTCTCTCCTAACCTTTTCAATGCAGATCGAGATTGGATTTTAAAATGCGTCATTCTATGGTCCTATTATTTCAGTACTGGGCATCGGCATTTATTTTCATATTGCTTTGAGATCTTTATTATCCTTGTCTATATTTGGCATTGATTAGAATAATCATATTTTCCATTTTTCAAGGCATATCTAATGACACCAGGGGATTTCAAACGACGTGGATTAATGAATTGTGGTTTATTAATTCAAGTAGTTGTTCGTTTTCGGAATTGGAAACATAACTCTCACCCGTTTTCTCCTTTCGCTTGCTTCTACTCTGACATTTTCCTCCGGCTTTTTTGTATTGACGGCTAGCTGACAATATCGTTTTTTCAGGTTGATCTATATATCTTTATTATCAAGTCTTATCCGTTGCAGTTTCTTGCAGTGGCGGTCTTTTTGAACGTTACTCATCCAGCTGGTTGTCATCATGGCGTGTACAATCAACACCTCATCCACTGCTACTGCTTATTGGGCGAAGCATCTAGATTCAAGCTCTAACATCATTTCTAAATCTGCTGGGTGGGATGATGTTGACACTTTAATCGTTAAACAGTCTCTCCAAAACTCCTTTGCTCATGACACTTGCACTTCGGGTCTCATAATACACAGAAGTGCAATTGTCGCAGAAATAAGAAGAAGTCCTGTTTCAAGCATAAGATGGAGGTTAAAGAAGTGATCTTAGACTATGACGATCTCTGTGGCAAGGTTGTTAGTCTGCAGAAGAGGGAGGTCATAGGAAGATGGATGTTCCCCGACAGCAGTGATTTCGACACGTCCAAGTGGATAACAAAACACTGGAGTCCGATTATCGGTTATACATCGGTTGTGAGCTCACTAATCAATGGATGGTTCAGTATACACTTTCTGTATGTCAAAGATGTTGAAAAGATCACAAACTGGACCTGGGTGCATGGAAGGAGTTTCATGCACTTAATTCCCTGGTATCTTGGTTTCAATCCAGTCTTGGAGGCTCCCCGCAATCGAGTTATTTGGGTTAAGCTCTCGGGCCTCCCACTGGATTATTGGACCCTTAAGGCTCTCCGAGCTATTGGAGACACAATTGGAACCACGAAATATATTGACCCAAGCATTTTGGGGTCCAACGACAAACAAATTGCTTGGATTCTGGTCGAGCTTGAATACGCCGGTGGTCTTCCGGGTGATATTGATCTGGTTTGGGGTAATAGGAGGCATCACCAGAGAATTGATTTCTGGGGCATTCCTTTTCGATGCCTTATCTGTCATCGCACTGGACATCTGAAGGAAAATTGTCCATTTCGTTTGCGCATGGTCCGTTCTGAGGGTGCAAATAATGCTATGACAAATGGTCGGCGGGCTGGGAATGTATCAGGGACATCTGGTGAGCTAAATTCTGGAAATCCCAGTCCTCTCAATTCCAATGATGAGGCTTATGTCACTGCGCTGGACTAGGTGGAAGGAATGTTTAACAAAAATCGTGTTTTGGACCCTGAATCCAATGATGATCCGCCTGCGGATCTCTATCATTGTCATCCATCTCTGTCTATGGATCCAGGTCATTCTTTTCCCCCTGTTCATAGTAAAAAATCATCACTGGACATTCCAGATGATGACGTTCCCATATCACATTCTGTGACTATTTTGGACGATAGTCCTATTGATAATCTGCTTGCTGGTAATAGTCATATTCAATCAAATGCTGAGACCCCCTGTTTGTCCACGAAATTATATAAAGGAGAGTCGTCGTCCCTCCACATGAACTCAACCCCCGGTCCCCACTCGACTCTTGATGTTCCAATCGAATCTTATCATCACATCAACCTCCCGGAGTCCCCCAGGAATTTTGTTGGTAGTGATCTAGATTCTATTTTGGCAAATCCCAACATCAACTTGGCCGCCCTCACAGTCTTTGACAGACCTCCCCCATCCACTGAATCTAGACCATCAAACCTTTCTTCCAATCCATCCTCAAAACATAATTCCAAGTCGGTCAATAAGTACTCTAGGGGTAAATTCAAAGCCATTTCCATGTTCTCGGAGAATGATGACAATCTCACTGATATCCCGATTACTCTCAGTGGAAGTACATCGGATATTCCTCGGGCGCTTAGAGAAAGTTCCCTGGTGCGGGATTTGTCATGAATCACATCTTATCTCTAAATATTAGGGGGCTGGGCAATGCCTCTAAAACACATTGCCTGAAGGATATACTGTATACTGCAAATCCAATTATTTTTTTGGGTCAAGAAACCATGTGTGCTAGGGAAAGAGCTATCAAGACGTTTCTCATTTTTAAGGCCGGTTGGAATGCTGTCGCTGTCGATGCTGTTGGGCTATCTGGAGGCCTAATTGCTATTTGGAACCCTGATCATGCAGCTTTTAAGGCGTATAAATTTTTCGGGGGCATTTTACTTTCTGGTCAGCTTAGAGGTATGGAAGAACCTGTTAACATAATCAACATATATGCCCCTTATTGTAATAGAATGCCCTTCTGGAAAAGAATGATGGATTCAGGTATTCTCTCACTACACAATTTAATCTTGATGGGGGATTTTAATTCCATCCTAAGTGTTGATGAAGTTTGGGGTAATTCTGCCAGATTGGACCCACTCTCTTCTTTTGTATCTGACATGTTTTTTGATCTACATTTGGTTGATATTAGGCCAATTCCTCTCATGCCGACCTGGTCAAACAAGCGAGCTGGTGAGCACTATATTGGAAAGAGACTAGACATGACTCTGGTCAGTGCAGGTCTTGTGGTAAGATGGGGAATGCTCAGAGCTGAGGTGGTTGCATCGGATATATCCGATCATATGCCTATTAAAATATCCTGGAAACCTAATGGCACAACTAAAGGAAGGCCATTTAAATTTAACAGAATTTGGTTGGAGGATAAAGATTATTCAAAATTGGTCTATAGGGTATGGCAACAGGAAGTCGATATGGAGGGCCTCATGGATTGGGACTGTTTTCATTACAAGCTGCAGAGAGTTAAGAAAGCCTCCAAGGAATGGGAGATCAGGAAAAAGGCTGCCCTTCGGATGGAATATCGAGAAATCTCTTCGCAGATGGAGGAGTTATATGCCTCTTTTTTGTCCACTAGCCCTTCCGTAGCTGAAATACAACTTCTGAAGGATCTTGGAGCAAGGAAGCGGGAAATATTAAGGATTGAAGAGGTGACTTGGAGATTGAAGAGCAGGTGTTTATGGCTAAAGGAGGGTGATTTGAATATTCATTATTTTCACAAGTCTGCCAATGCAAGGCGTGAGAGAAATTCCATATGGCGCATCAAAAAGAATGATGGCAGTTTTATGTATTCTACTCCAGAGATTCAGGAAGAAGCCGTTGCATATTTCTCAAATTTCTACAAGTCAGATCTGTCGATTAACGCTGAGAATCAATCTTGGATTCTCGATATTTTTTCCAAATTTTTCAATGAGGAGGATATTGTGGCTATTGATCAAGGTATTACAGGGAATGAAGTTCTAAGGGTCCTGAAATCCTTTCCCCATGATAAATTTCCGGGGCCAGATGGATGGCCAGTGGAATTTTTCATCTTTTTCTATGATTTACTGGGCGCTGAGCTTACAGATATGGCGGAGTCATTTCGCAGAAGTGGTATTATGCCTGCAAATTTGAACTCATCATTTATTTCCCTCATTCCTAAGGTATCAGATCCTCAGACTTTCTCTGATTTCAGACCCATTGCTCTCTATAACCTTATTTACAAAATCACCTCTAAGATCATTGCCCTTCAATTAAAAGAGGTCTTATCTAGAAATATCTCTGTAGAGAAATATGGGTTTCTAAACGGCAGATCCATACACGACGCCATTGTGATTGCCCAGGAAGTGCTCCATTCCATGAATTTGGAAAGGAAAGAAGGCCTGATAATGAAGGTGGATTTACATAAGGCCTATGATTCCGTGGAATGGTCCTTTATTCGGGTCTTACTGCTCAAAATTGGTCTCCCCATCCGCCTCATCCGATGGATCATGTCATGTGTATCAAATGTTCGATACGCTGTGGTGATTAATGGTCTTCCATCTCGTTTCTTCAAAGCGGGTCGGGGGTTACGACAGGCGTGTGCTTTATCCCCCCTCATCTTCATTCTTGTAATGGACAGATTCAGTCGATTGATGCATGCAGCTGTGCAGAAGGGTTATTTTCAAGGATTCTCTTTTTCTAATAATGTTTCTACTTCGCACTCCCTCTTCGTTGATGATCTATTGCTCTTTCGCTATTTGATTAGGAACCATTGGTTCTATATATATATATTACATTTTGCCGCTTTGAATCTGCAATAGGGCTCAGTATCAATCGCAGTAAATCTCTCCTTTTATATGGATCTGGAAATATACAAGAGGTTAACTTCATTGTGGAGTTCTTAGGTGTTGGCATTCGCTCAATCACAACGGGTTTCAAATATTTGGGCTTTGTAATCAAACCCTGTGGTTATAAAAACAACGACTGGAACTGGATCATAGACAAATTTCGGGCTCGGATTCAACGATGGACCCATCGATGGCTTTCTCTGGGTGGTCGGTATATTATGATTCAATCTGTTTTATCGCAAATGATTGTATTTTGGGGCCATTTGTTCTATCTTTCGGAAGGTGTCATCTATATGATTAATAGCATCATATCGAAATTCCTCTGGGGAGGAGTTAACATGGACAAGAAATATCATCTCTGCCGCCTGTCAGCTATCAGTTTGCCCAAGGATTTAGGCGGATGGGGCATCTTGTCGGCTCGTGAATTTAATTCAGCACTACTGTCCAAATCTTTCTGGTGTGCTGTTCAGGGTTCCGGACTCTGGTGCGATATTATTAGAACCAAATATATTTGCGGTGATGCCCTGTTAATGATAAAAGATAATCATTTTCCTTTCCCTCGAAATATATCTTTCATTTGGCGCAGCTTTAAAATGGTTATGATTCACATCTCTCCTCGATTAAGCTGGCATTTTCATGATGGGAGCAGAATTCCATTAGGATCGAACAACATTCTATTGCTGCAGCCAAATTCAGCTCCATCTCAGTGCCTTCTCCACGTCTTGACTCAGCGTGGAATCATATATTTCTCACAGGTTATCTATCATTGGTCTTATGGAGCGCCTATTTTCAAAACCGCTTTTCAGATTGGCCTGACGGGTTCCAACGCAGATGAGTGGGATTTTATCTGGGATCAGTTGCGTATTTCTGGCCTGTGCTACGCTCCCGGCGGGGATCAAATAGTATGGGATGGTCCTCTCAAAGACAAAAAGGTAATTGTTAAGGAGGCATACAAAAATATTATTGTTTCATCTCACTTGCCAAATGCCTCCAAAATCTTCTTCCCCTTCTGGCATAGGCGCATTCCAACGAAAATCACAATTTTTGGGTGGCTGGTATGGAAGGGGAAAATCCTCACATGGGATAATCTCAGGAAGCGGGGTCACCATGGGCCCAGTCGTTGTGTTATTTTCTTTGCTTCTGAAGAATCCATATCACATATATTCTTCACATGTCCCATTATTGTTGGTTTATGGAAGTTGTTTTGTCCTTTCTTTTTGAATCCATCATGGATTCCAGTGGATTTCATCTCTGCCGCCTGCGAGTGGGATAAATTAAGCAGCAGTTACAGATCTCTTACTTTTTATTTTATTTGGGAGGTGTGGCTTGCTAGGAATCTGTCGATTTTTGAGAATAAATCTTTCCAAGCTCACCGGCTGTTTGCGACCATTAAATTATGGGTTGAGGATGGTCCAAGACTGTTTAATGATAATGTCGGAGATGCTTCACATCACATCAGGCCTCATGAGATTGGAATTCCAGCCATTTACTTTGACGGGGCTTCTGCCGATGGCTTGACGGGCTGTGGGGTATGGATCAAGATTTCTGATAAGGAACGTTACCACATCTATTGGAATGGTGGTTCGGGTTCTAACAACAAGGCTAAGATCATGGCTTTGTGGGGGGGACTCCTTACGGCCACTGATCTACAACTTTAGGACATACATATATATGGCGATTCCCAACTGATTATTGGATGGATCGCCAACAATTTCCATATGTATTCCACTCCTCTTATTGGATGGATTGACAGGACCAGGAGCCTCTGGCATAGATTGAATCATCCTCCAATCAAGCATATTTTCCGAGAAAATAACACCAGGGCAGATCGGTTGTCTAAGATGGGGCTTTTAGCTGATTTTGGATCCATGAAAGTGATTCACTTTTATGACGACAGACAGACTGGGGAATTCTCCATTCCCATTCCATGAATACTATTTACATCCCAAGTCTTTTTTGTTTCTAACATCGACAAACTGGAAGTTTTGGTTTTTGTTTTCAGGATTTCTCCAAAGGATGTTGTTTGTTTCTCACAATGATCATATCAACAATTTTAAATCTGTATCCGGGTTGTTTAATGGGACTGCTCACTCCCCATTACAACTGTTATATGTCTGTACCAAATTCTGATCGTTGTACATGATTTTTGGTATCATTACAAGTGTATCTGCTTATCACATATCATCATCTTCAAGTCAGCCGGATTCACAGCACATGCGGAGACAACTATTTATCAAGCGAGCCTGAGATATAATTGTGCGCTTCGGTCTTACTTTCTCCTACAGGATTATACCTCTGCTCCCTCATATCAAGCGAGCCGGGTTTATTATTTCAAGCGAGCCGGATGTCTACGTCAAGCGAGCCTGCCTTATGATATCAAGCGAGCCTGATCTATTCATTTACATGCTCTTATCATGATATGGAAGGAGCACCTAAGATCTATTAACTCTATTCAAGCGAGCTGGTCAGCCGAGAAGCATCTGTAATGGTTTTGTACTTCGTCTCCTGTAATGGAATCATCATAAGTGGAGTATTTTTGGATGAACCTTGCCCTTTCTGCTTTCATACATTATCCAATCTTTGTCTCGGTTTTACTACTAACTATATAGTTAAGCTGTTTCCTTTGGTTTATTATGCACTATCCTTTCCCTTGACATTCATATCTTAATCAAATGTCGGGGATATTGGTAAGGGATGCAACATCTCCCGTTATGTGAAGGCCATTATGCTTTTAATGCTCATTCACTCTCTAAATGAGCTCCATTTCTTGGCCTGTTATGGTGCCTTCTCGCTGAACTTCATCAACTGAGATTTTGTTGTATATGTACTGTTTATATCTTAATATAATCAGCGTTCTTTTTTTCTTCTGAAAAATAAATAAATGCATGAAGCACACTTGGCATAAGAAAATAATTTAGGTATTCGCTCAATGTGCGAGTTAAGTGACCAATAATCACATTTCTAAATAGAGTCATATAAACGTTCAAATTCATGTGAGACATCTCATACAAATTATTTATCATGAATAGCAAGAAAATTTATATATTTGGATCTAAAATTATTGAAACAACATCTAGTACAAAAAAAACTATCTGAATAATCCAATGATAGCTAAAGGAAGGACTTCTCTTCTACTCCCAACCATATATTATATAAATCACTATCTTTCTTGCAGTTGACTGCCCTAAAGTTGGATTCAAGATTTGAGGAAACATAGACTCGATAGTGAACCTCCATTAGAAAAAAAAAAGTAGTTGTGATGGTCATGATGAGGGTATGATAGGTAGGTTGTATCTAATCCAAACGATTAATAAGATCGAGGAATTCCCACTGACGGATGATGTTACATGTTTATAATTTCTTTTTCCCATTGCGTCACCACCTCCTATGGCCAAGTGGGGGTAGACACCCTTTTAGTTTTCTTGTCAAGGACATTTTGTCCCTTCCAATTTCGAGGGGTCAATTATACTAAAAATGAGCCACCCTTTAATTTCTTAAATTTTACTATGGATTAAAACATATTTTAAAATCAAATGTTTATAAATAATAATAATTTTTTAAATTTAATTCAAAATTAATTCATTATAATTTTATAATTATAATTGATTATTAATTAAGGCATTCAATAACTTGCATTTATTTTAATTACTAATTCATTATTACTTTTCCTAGTTAGAAAGGGTTTTGGTATTTGAATCACTAGATAAGGGTGCAAATTTTTAGGGAAGTGGGAAAAACCCAACAATTTCCTCCTCATACTAAGGATTCGTAAGGTGGTCCAACCTTCAATTGTGTTAATTAATAAATTAATATAAATCAGTAATTTGGCTTTTTTACCAGTCATGTTTGTCTCCATGTTAGTGTGGTTGTCGCTTTTATATTTACAACAAAAGAGTATCCAAGAGAATTGTTACAAACCCCATCCCCTTAAATAAACATTTTCCCCAGTGTTCTATAACATGGAATAGAGGAAATTAAACCATATAGATATGGTTCCTTGCGTCAATGACAACTACTATATCTTGAATTTTTTAGTTCAATCATGTCATTCCATGTCTTCACAAGAAAAAAATCAGCTCATTTGTTTCTAAATCATATCCTAGGCATACCCAATCTCACTAAGTATGCACATGACTTCTTGCAAAGCATTTTTTTTCAATTTCTCCTTCGTTGCAGTTACACGCCTTCCAAGTTCAGCCATCCCCTTCTCTGCTTCATATGTCCCTCGAGTGATCCATCCATTATCAAGGCTTCCTTTTATGAGAAGATTCTCCACAACCAAGGCATCAATTTTTCTTGTTTTAATAACACAACACATGGTCATCAAATCTCATAGTGATCAAAGAAAATCAATGGTTTCCAATGTCATTGTAATGGTGTATTTCTCAAGGCCTTTAGCTCTATCTTGTTTTTGTCATGTAATTTTCTATTACCATGTTGATATTATTTTGCTTTGTTAATCATACCCATGCATTTGTGCTAGATGGATTCAACAGTCCAGCTACATCATAACACACAAATCTTATAAGATTAATAATACAATATTTAACACATATTGAATCGTAACTTAAACAAAACATTTCTGTAAACTAATAGTTGATACTTATCTTTGTAGTTGCTCTCTATTTTACAAGCACTGGATGGTTTATCAGATGAAGCTATAAGTCAATGATGTGTATGCTCCATAACTTTCTATTTATCTAATAACTTCATAATTACCATGTCCATCTCACTCAGTGTTTTATTAGCTGAAGAAATCACTTAGTTGGCATGAAAAATACACTACTCCACATAGTCTTTCATTCAGGTCTATCCTCAAGTCCAACTCACTGAGTTATCAACCCCAAGGAAAGTACTCAGTGTTGTCATACTACTCCATTGTAAGGTCCCACCTTACCGACCATCAAGAGTGCAAAGAAGTAAAGGTTGCGTTGAACACTATCACTTATTTTATTTATTTTTTTGGATTTTTTTTTTAAACTCATAATATGACTAACTTGGTTATCATAAAGATCATGTTTCTTCATCTATTTCAATTTAATAATATAACATAATAAGTCATGGATAAATTTCCCTTAAAACCAATTCCAAAACACATTTCTCCTCAAATTTTAAAAGAAGATAACATGTTCTCTTTTCATACTTATACATGAGTTCTAAGTAAGATTGGAAATAAATTCCATCGTAATTCCATGTGTGAAAATTAAGAATAACAAACCTATTTGACCCCATGGATTATTCTAAATAGGTTCCACTTATTTACTTTTTACATCATAACCACAAAGTATGCCACAAAAACGTAAAATGTCATGTTTCTATTACAAAATTCACATATAAGGGCATGATTATTAATCTACCTGTAACAAGGTAACTTAAGGAGGAATATGCATATATTCATCAGAAAATATAACGATATTTTTATGAAATAGAGAAATGGAATCACAGAATATATTGAATCAACAATGTTTCCAAATTCATCAACTAATAATTCTCATTCCCAAGTATTAAGGAAAAAAAATTATTTGCAGAATGACATTGCTTCAATCATGAAACTTGTATAATGAATGTTATAGCAAGAGTGGCTACTATTACAAATTTAGAAGCATATTATTCTTCAAATACTTCCAAGTAAAAAATTGGACTTGCCAAAATTAGGCACAATTAGTTGTTTGCTACAACTACTCAAGCATAAGACTACACACATGAATACATGCAACTTGATAAACTTATTATGCTCACTTGCACAAGTAATTAAATCCTACATAATTGGTTACTGTAAATAATTTTTCGACAACACCCTTTTTTTTATAATAGATTTATATGATAAGAGCAACATTGTCCTACTGATCTATTCACACTTCAACAAATTTACTAAAATTGACTTTCACATTTATACAAAAACTTGCAAGCATAGGAAGATACATCCATTGAATAATATACTCATAAATTTCCGATACAGAAAATCTATAGTGAGTGAGATATTCAATCTAAGAATTGATGTGCATAAATGCTACAGCCATTGAGGCCTTTTAGCAAATAGTTTGCAGACATACAATATATAATCATTGAGCCATTTTGTCAAACACCTTGTAAGCATGAAATCTACAACCATTGAGAGTAAAAAAAAACAATTTCAAGTGCATTAAATGGGTTAGTGTCATCAATATATATAACTAAGAAAATCCAAGGTATAAAAAGAATCAGAAAAACCAAACAATAGACAATCCATACAAGCAGCAACAAATCTGCAAAATTGACCAGATTAGAAAATCAGAGTCTAAAAACAAGGTGTGTGGAATTAAAGTGGGGGTTACATGGCCAAAATGCATGGATAACCCCCAATGTTGGGCTAAATCACAACAGAAAGTCGCAGAAATTCGATTCTTCAAAACAAAAACAGAAAAAATCCTACTATCTCATTTATTACTTTTATCAAACAATTAGTGTGCAAAATTCATCTGCAACTGTACATGGAGAAAGAAAAATCAAATTTATGCTAATATAATATTTTCATCAAACTCATGGAAACCTTCTATGGACAAAAAATCATTATAAACTGAACTTAAAAAATTTGACAACAAATCTTTTCTTTAATCCCCCTGCATGTACATTATCATACATAGCTGCCATGAAACTGTTAACTCATTATTGGTGCAATAATTTTCTGAATATTCATAATTTTGTAATAATTTAAAATAGAAATTTCCAATAAATTTAAATTTTCCACAACACTTTAGAACTTAATAAGAAACCAAATTTCAAGAACATTGATAGATATACCTAACAATGTATATACATGGCTCCAAAGGATGAGAGTATGCTCCAACTCCAATATCCTTACCAACTCATTATGAACCATCTAGTTTTCCACCCAACCATATCAAGGGAGAAATTCTCCCCCTAGAACCCCCGAGCTATAAGAGCTCACAAGTAGTACCAAAATATAGAAGTAGAGAGATATATAAGGCAATTTGAGGAAGACAAATTTCACTTCCTCTCAATACCACTCACGGTCAACTCCATTGGGTCAAGCTACTTAGAAATTTAGATTATCATTTGGCTACCCTCCAAGTCTCTCCCTTTCACAATATTTTTCAAATCTCTCCAACTCTTGGTAGCACAATACACCTCCCTCAAGTGAGAATACATGAGACACATATATAGGAGGAGAAAAAAACTCTTCTCATAAAGGAGGAGTAATATGCATGCCTTGTATTCCATTTAGAGGAGTGTAACTCATGTCATTAAGGAGAGGCATGCATGCCTTAGTTAAGGAGAGTATAACATATGCATTAAAGAGAGTGTAAGAGGAATATTTTATGACATGTATTTAATGAATGTAAGAGGAATATGCCATTCCTTGATGAGTGCATAAAATAGAGTGTAATGTATTATTAAAAGAGAGGGAGAGAGTTACATAGAGCCATGAGAATTATCAAGGAGAGAGGTGTGAAGTGATTGATGAGATATAATTCCCTTTTAATAATAATATCATAGCCTCATAAAAGATAATATTGATATTAATAATATTAATAATATTGATGATTAAGTCGAGATTGAACTATTAGGATTGATTAATGATGAGTTAAGTGATTTTCCTTCAAGTATACTTGATTACCCATTGATTGGAGGTGATTTACTATTTTTGGAAAGTCATACTTGAGATGCTAGACATGACTTTCTATTTTTATAAAGTCACTCCAAAATTCTCAGGAATGAGATTTTATTAAGGAAATTCATCCCCGAACTGCCCATGAGTGGTATTTTTCTTCCAGAGAATATGGATTCTGCGCCCCTATTGCATGCATCTTCATGCCTTATTAGATTGAGGAATCCACGACATGATCTACTCTAAATATCCAAGATCCCGCACCTTGATTTTTTTCAAATATTCAGGACTCCGCACCCTAAACATTTTATTTTAGATCTAAGGCTCCACGTCTTTATCTTTCATGGATTTAGGACTCCGCACCCTAATCCTTTTATTATATATTTAATACTATGCATATTTATATTTCATGGATTTAGGACTCCACACCCCAATTTCCATGGCTTATCATCTACTCTACTTTGAAACTCTGCACTTCACCTTAAGGTACCGATTGTGAGCTCATACCCATCTGATGGTTCGTTGGTAAGGTCTTCTTCCAAGACCTACACACATCACAATTTCATAGATAAAAGGAATCAAATGAATTTAATAATTAAATTATTCACATTTTACGAAGGATTGTGATTGACTTCCACAATCATTTTGGTTTTGGAGAAATGACTTCCGCAATCATTTACAACTCAAGCATATTTGTTGGCAACGACCAAGTCCCCTGCCAAATCATGCTTAGTACGAGATTAAACACATATAATCATGAAAATCATGTATCATCCATAAATCATAATTAACCATATTTTCCACATAACCATGATCATCCTTGGATCTATGTGTCTCAATCCTGGATCACCATCCATGTCATACACCTATGTACAAACTAGGATACCAAAAGAGAAAACATTGATGATACACTCTGCAAAATTAGTTCTTATACACACAACCATAGATGTTATCATAAGCACATAAAAAATAGGCGACCTAAACCAAGTTTATATTATATACGCATGTACATAAGTCTATCATAAATAATATTATATCATTAGATCAACATCACCCTCTCTAAGTGTCATCAAATTTATCTTACCAAGAAGAGACACTACATCCATGAAGTATTTTTGTACAGGTTGTGAGTGTCTATGGGTCACCAGCGATCAAATTTTCTCTTTTAGTATTGTTGGATGTCTTTGGTAAAATTTTAAAAATTTTCAAATAAAATTTGGCATATTTTGGTTGTTAAATGAGTCTTGTCTAATGTTCTAGGTGTCACTACTACTCCCTCAATTTTCAACTTAATAAAATGTCATCATGGTTATCTCGTCATTCCTTGTGATAGGTCATTAAATGAGTGTCTTGGTAATCATTTTGGTCATTAATTCATTCACATGCATACCTAAATGGTTCGAAGTTCCATATCATGGTTAAGGTATGCATTAGGTGTCATCATTTTCCCATGTCATCAAAATCTACATGGGAGTTAGTAATTAGGGATAAGTTTGTCAAAAAGGTATCAAAGGTACATTCAACCCACATGCATATGTAACCTTTCCAGACAAAGAAATCAAGCTGCAATACACTACCTCATCAAGTTACTTCTCAAAAGGACATGTGATGTCGCACCATCACCAAAGAAAAAAATTAACTTTCAAGAAATAAAAGGATCATAAAAGCATTCAAAAGCATCATACCATCCTCCAAGAGAATTTCTCCAACATTTTTCTTCATCTCAGCCATCAGAGCCTACAATTTTCCATTACCAAACCCTTTCCATCAAGAAAAATGTGATTCTACCCTAGCTTTCTGTGCTTATGGGAGGAAGCTATGTTTTTGGATTTGGAGGCCAAAGTAGAGAAAAAACAGGCTCATTTGTCATTGTGCAATCTTCAGGGACTCTTCAGCAAGTAAGTACAACCTCTCATCAACTTTCATACAATGATTTCCTTCAGGAAATGATGAAATTCCTTTCCTTTGATTTTCTTGTTTAGTTCAGTGAACAAAATACCTATTTTTCTTGCCCTCATACCCTTGTACACTCTTAATAAAATCCCCCCAATCATCTCCCACACCCATCTCCTTAATTTCATCATTATCCCCTAAAACCCTAGCACACACTATGCTTCTGCAACGTTTCTGGGTTTTGACTGTGTTTTCACTTTTTTCCCTTCTTCCCTCATCCATTCAGTGAAATTCAACATCCACGGTCCCCCTAACACCTATCCCTATCCCCCCTATTTTTTACAAATTTTCTCAGTCCCTTATCCCGTCCATTTCCCTCCCTAATTTGGCTGTTATTTTTCCTTTGTTTTCCAATCCTAAACCCTACCCTTCCCTCCTATCAAACTAGGGTTTCCTAATAAGGAAAACCATATCAAGTTAAAAGAAGAAGTACAACAAGGGAGGACATGTTTATAGATATGAGACAACTAATATGTAGGAAATCAATGCTTCAAATTTCATCAAAGGGTCATTTGAAAAGGTAATATGCCTAGGGTTTTGTGAGAAAATACAAGAGGTGGGCCACCATTATAAGCTGACTAGTCTATTTTCCACAAATTTTAAGAGGAACACGAATACCATAGTAGGGATGGACTTCCCGGTCTTAGTAGAATTCATAGCATCAACCACATGGATCCCCAATCAAGGAGAAATATGGTTTAAGGGAATGGATTTGGACATTCAAAAATACATCTTTTTTCTCAAGCCACAGTAATAAGAAGCTCCCTCTCATGTCTTCCCTAGTAGACAACTGTTAGATGAATACATTCCTTTGATGAAGATTATAACGAAATATTTCACTTGTGAAGGTATGTTTAGTAGGTTGTATCAGTACCACATTAGATTTTTGATGCACTTAACCTCTATTAAACCACTAAATATTCCTAACTACCTGTTTAGAAGTCTTGCAAAGATGACTGAGAAAGTACAGAATAAAGGGAGAGACCATTCAGCTAGCTTATTCCATCATGCACTGGTCAAATCATAGTTCTTCATCCATTCACATAGGTTAATATGTCTCGGTTTGCATTTTTGGAGGTAGCAACTCTTTTTCCTATGTCTCCTCAGTCCAAAAGCATCAACACTCCTACATCATCTAGGCCACAAAAAGTTGAGCCATCTAGCATACCTTCAGTGACCAAAGGACAACCTAGGGAAGCTATTTCTCAAACCTACAGGAAGGGAAAAAGATTGGTTTTTTCCCCTGATATAGCTAAATACATGCCTACACCTAAACCTCTGACTAGGTCACAAGCTAGAAGATTTCCTAAGGAAGCTACAGTAGAAGAAGTTCAGGGAGAAGCTATGGAGCAATCACCTAGGCATGGAAATGAGTCAACCCTATAGCATAATTATCAAGAGATGCCTCATGAAGAAGAAATAATTGACCATGGAGATAAGTCAAATGAAAATATTGTCAAGGAGCTGCAAGCACAAATCAAGAAAATACATGATGATATCTCAAAGTAAAGATTTATGGTGGCCTTCTTGAAACAGGAAAATAGGCACTTGAAAATTAACTTGATGCAGCATACTATCTCACAAGAACCTCCATCATCCAACAAAGAAGTTGAAGACAAAGATAAGGCAGTGATATATATAGAGCAGATTGAAGACAGAGATATTCAGAGGCAGCCAAGGAGACCTACCACAAGAGAATTGGCAAAGAAAAAAGAGAAAGACAAGGAGCCATCTCCTCCTCAATCTCATGACACTATAGCTGATGTTCAAGCTCAAGATTGTATATTTGACCCCATAAGTGTTGAGGATGATAAATGTAGAGAGTATTTGCTTGAAAAAGTGAGTGTGTATTTGGAAAAACTACCGGAAAAGGTAAATAGAAACACTGCCATGCAGAGGCACATGGCAAGTTATTATTAGACAAGAAATCTGATTTGCATGATTAGGGTTAAGAACACGAAGAAAAATCTCAAGAAGACCCTAAGAAAACTCAAGAAGAAGGATAGCCTTAAAATCTTGGTTGATGCATCCTTAGTTTCTTGAAGCCATGAATGAAACATAAATCCACTTTGTGTCTCTTTTCAGCTCATAAATTTGCAGGAAAAGGTCAAAAACCATCAATTTTCACACTTCTCCCACTATTTGGAGGCACACACTGCATTTCCAGAGTAGTTGTGATAGAATGAGTTTTGAGGTTCCTTGGAGGTGATTTGTTGCTAGTTTCAAGATTCAATGATATAGAGGAAATCCCTAGCTACCAGTACGAGTCTTTAGTTCATCTTAGAAATGCACGAAATTTATCCAAATCATCGTCCAAATTTCGCTACGCTTCTGCTAAATTTCGTTGTGTTTTTGAGTGGAGGTCAAAGGTAAAAATTGATCTATGTATCAGCTGTCTCATGAGCTATTTTATGGTTAATGAGAATATTTATGGTCTTCTTTGTTAAAGGATCTTGTATTTAATGACTTGAGAGAAAGACTCAAACTTGTTAGCTAAAAAAGGGGAAGCTCTTTCTAACTCCCCTAGAAATTATGTTATGAGTCATCAGGTGCATTAATTATTTGTTTTGGGTCAAGTTTTGACCCATAGATGTGACATGATGTTTAGTTTTCTATATATACTCAAATTCAACCTAGTGTGAGGGTTGGATACTTGGTAATCATTGTGTGGAGCTTATGTACACCATTTTATAGTGATATCAAAGAGAGTTGCAGAATTATCTTGAGATTCTTATGGTATGATTATTGATAGTGTTTCTTCTCAGTTTTATCATCAATTTGAATGTTTATTTCTCCTTACAGCCATATGTATGCTTTCATGTGATCATCTCATTAGTTTTTAAAAAAAATACATAAGTTTTATGGTATTTTTTGATGAGATCTTCATGTTTGTGTTTAATTTCTTCTGATGAATGAATTCATAGTCATATGCTCATTTTGATCCTTCATTTTTCAACTCTATACCACAATGAAATCCTAAATATGTCACTAAACATACCTACTTTGCCTCATTTTCATCTCTGTAATTGATCATTTGAAACCATGACCTAGTTCCTAGATCTATGATCTTGATCCATCAAACCCTAAATCAAAACCTAATGAGCTTATTAACTAGCCTAAAACCTTAAATAGCCTCCAGTCGCTTCCATTTGTTGTGAGTTTAATTTCGAGATAGCCCTCTCTTATTTGGTAGGGCTAGATACCAAATCTAAATATTGGTCTATGGTTACCCCTTTAGCTTCCTTTCTCAACCTTGGGAAACTATAGGGAGATAACACAGGTCCATCTTCAAGTCCAACTCCCTGTTATTATCCCCAAGGAAAGCACTCGGTGGAAATTATACTACTTCATGCAACCTTCAACCAACTCCCTTTAAGTAGGGAAAATACACCAATTGAGTTGAGAGATTGAGATCACTTATAGGTGGTTTATTAGTGGTTTGGAAAGCACTGGTGGTTTCTTAGCTACAAAAATCACCAATGAATCATTGTACATGTGGTTTCTTAGTTATAGACAAGAACCAACGGCTTTTCAAACAATGCAAGCTCCGATGGTTTATCAATCCCAACAAGAACCTAGTAAGTTTACTGCATTTTTGGTTTATCAATAAGAGAAAAAAACTGATGTTTTTTCATCCACAATAATCACCAATGGTTTATTAGTATCAATAACCACCCATCATTTTCAAACTAATATCTCTCTGCTCATTTTTATCATTCACTTGGCCATCATGGCAAGATTTCCTAAATGGATTATTTTTGAAGAAACCTACTAGTTGTTAGCATACTCATGGTTGCATATTCAATAGTTCCCTATCATAAATATCTACACAAGGACACAACAATGCCATACACTTAAGCATGAGTAATCATACACATGAGTATAATAACACCAAAGGAAAAATGGTTTTATTGGGTAACCTCATCATGTTACCCCGAGCATACCAGCCACACAACCCTTATTTTTAGGAATATTAACCAATTATCAGGTTACTATGATGGAATGACATTATATACATTCATTGCATTATTAACATATTCATGAAACATAGAACATGCATCTGCCAAATAGTATTAAGCTTAGGAAAACTTCCTTCTTATGCTATTTTCATAGCTTTCATGTAACTATTTATTTTGTTTAGGTGGATCCATCCATGCCATCAAGGTTGATCCACTATCTTCTTCTTACCTCTATTGAAATTTATGTCATGCATAGATTTTAATCAGGGTCTTGAACGTTTGGTTGGGTTTACTCAACTCTTCTTTACTAACTTCTTTTTCTCCCACCAAGAAACTCAATCAAGACTAAATAAAGAAGGAAAGAAGAAAGAATGGAAATATAAAATACCACATGGAAACACCTGACAACAACACAAAGCATGGCCATGCTCACAATCAATCCAAAAAGAAACATGTAGTCACATAAACAAAATAGTGTACAACATAATGAACATTCATATTTACTTCCACAACAACACATGCACACAGTTTTAAAGAGTTCCTTTCTCAGGTTCTTCTGCAATTTTAAGGCTTCAACTACACTTCGAATGGTTTAAGAGAACAATTTAGCATCTTAGAGGGCTTGAGTGGTTTCTCCCTTATCTCTTTCTACACAACTAGTTGTTGTTTCCAACATCTAGAATTTGCATGTCTCTTTCTTCTCCTATTCTCTCACAAATACATAGTTGTCAACCATATCACGTATATTGACCCATTACCTTGTTATGCAAATCTTATGCATGATGATCTTTGGTATGTTGATCTAGTGGTGCCCACACATTTACACCCACATCAGTTAAATAAAAAAGACATATAGTAAGCATACATATACTTATCAGGACGAATTTCAAGATTCATGCACTCCTTGTCATAGTACAATGAGATCTTAAACAAAGAGAAAAATTTTAGATTGCTATTTGGGATTTCTCTTTAGAGCCATGGAGAAAATTCCAAACAATGATGGTTAACATTTTCTCTATACCATGACACAATTCCATAATAATTATTTTTCTAAATAATAATTTGGAAAGCGATATGTAATTCTCATTATGCTCCCAAGGTAAAGTTGAATTTGCATTACTTGAAGATATTATAAGAACTAGGATTTAGCTTGAGACCAAGAAAATCAAATCATAATGAGTGTCATACATTAACAAGCTTCTTGAAAATATTCTTGAAAAGAATCCAAATTTCTCTTCACCTTTGCAAAAGCACTAATTCAATGTTGGAGATAAGTATTAAAGAATGAGAAAATTATAAATTTCATATTCCAAAGATTACATTAAATTTAATTAATGTACACTCCACCAGATCCATTCCCATATGAATTACTTGTTGGGTATGGAGCCTGATTATCTTCTTTATGTATCGTCGGTTGGATCCCTGTCCTTAACAGGTTAGAAACTCTGCCCATCATTTAATCACTGTTAGGGGGGTCTAGGGGGGGCGACGACGATTTTATGAGCCTCCCCCTAGTAGGGGGTTTCGAGGGCAGTGCCTCCAAAGCTAAAAAATAGATGTAAAATTGCCTTGTAAAATATTATAATTTCGTAGTCAATCTGGGTCGTTCATTAGGCAGATGATCTGACGGTAGAAGTTATGTTTAATTTAGGGTTTTTTCCCCTAAAAGGAAACCCCCTCTATTGTATGAGGGTATTTTATTGTGGCTGTGTATTGTGTGTATAATCTGAGTGAGAAATAGCAAGGGGCACTGTGTGAGAGAGTAGAAGATATTACAATGGAACTGATGTAGGTTGTGTCTCTTCATTTTGCTGGATAATATAAAGGAAGGACTGGTTGTTTCTATGGACATAGCCCAAGTTGGGTGAACCACATATATTTGTGTCTCTCTTGTTTTATATGTTATTTCTGTGTTTGTGTTTCCGCATATTTTATGTGTTCCATTGCTTTGTAGTATATAATTTTCTAACATTAGTATGGTCTAACATGGTGAACTAAGTTGTTAGAATAAAGTACGGTGTTACTTACATGATTGCCTTTAGTAACCATGTTTCACTAGCATTGTACTAATAGAGTTAGGTTTGGATACTATCAATGAGATGTCATTATTACATTGTGTAAATTAATGGATATAGTAATATTTATGTAGCTTAGAGCTTACAGTATAAGTAAGTTAAACCTTTATGTCATAAAATTAGCAATGATATTAAACACATAACTATCAACTTAAGTAGTACTATAGTGATCACTTGTTATAAGTACTTAGATAATCCATAGCAAGTTAGTCCACCAAAAAAATAAACATGCAAACACACTTGTGAGTGTAGTTCTCATATCACTATAAACACAAGGGAAGTATGCATATGTAATGGCTAATTGTCATTTTAACTTCTATATGTGAATTTCTTAAGGTCCAAATTGAGATTCTAGTTATGAACATCATGTACCAGGACTTTAACTTTACTTATTTAAGTTCCATTCATTCCAAGTGTTTGAACCTCACTCTGATACCACTTTGTATCCCAACCTACGAACCCCTTGAGTTATTGCGAGTTGTAGAAGGTATTATTGACATTTTGACCTTAATTAATCGATAGTTAATGATGCAGTGGGATTTTGAGAGTGGCATAATTTTAAAACATATTATGCATATTAATCACATATGTCATAACTTGGAAATGACACACACAAACACATAATTAACTACTTTGTAACATTTTCAAGTTAATGGATATTCCAAATATTTTATTCACATACCTGAGATCTATGATCTTTTCTCTTTTCACTTGGATGAACACTAAGATGAGTAAAGGCCAAATATGCCTTAAAAGAGAAAAACAAAGAGAAATATTTAAATTAAATAAGTGAAACCAAGATGACGTCGAGAATGTCAAGATAATACCCCTCCTTTTATTCATTTACATACTCAACCTATTATAAAATTATCCAATTATCTTTATACACAACATAATCACTATAAAGTGCAAGAATTTTACATGCCTCCCATTATGCAACTTTGAGTTGTACCATCTCACACATATGTTCAGCTATAAAGTGGATATCACATAATACTGCAATTATTATTACTAATTAATATTATAATGTCTATACACTTTGGATATTATTTACAATCTACCATGTCTTCAATACATGAATGCCTCAAAAATGTAGTCCAAAGATAATTATATTTATCCTCTCCTTGTACATAAATTATGTAAATCCAAAGAAGGCCAATCTATCTATAGAAATTAATGATTAATGTTTATAAATGGAACATATAATGGTTTCTAATAACTAACATATAAATCACTTAAACATGGTAATATGCAGATTATGATATAACATGTGTAATTATAAACAAATTGAAATGCCCATATCAACACATATCAACAAACATCTATTTAAATGAATTAACATTGCAATGTATATGCTATATACATAATAGTTATACCCAAAGATTTATCACAAAATGATGTAATTGCCAGAAGAAATTACACCATACATCATCACTATATAATCCCTAACATACATCATCACTATATAATCCCTAATATGCACAAAACGTATGGCCTTGTTCATCCCATGATTTGTTTGTAAATAATGAGGGCTAGGAAGATACACCTTGTCGCCATACTAAACTAATGATAAATCATTACATCATTTGTACCCATTCCAACATTGAAAGGCATGATTTGTTTGTAAATAATGAGGGCTAGGAAGATACACCTTGTCGCCATACTAAACTTTCCCATATACGTACTAGATGAATGATAAATCATTACATCATTTGTACCCATTCCAACATTGAAAGGCATGATATATATATATATATATATATATATATATATATATATATATATATATATATATATATATATATATATATATATATATTCTCGTTGAAATCAATAGTGTGGGATTTTGACCTGACAACGTGGCATATCAAAATCCTGATAAAAATGGCTTTGTTCAAACGTATAGATTTGCATAAGCATAATTATTTTTAATGAAGATATATTTTGGAATTTCGCTGCCATAATATATTAGTTGTAACACAACTACTAATTTCTAGCGTCATTTCGTTATTTTCATCTCTCGATTGTTATGACCTTCTTTGTCAACCCATTTATTTTATAGGTCCATCAAATCCAATACAAGTTCATTATTTTTTGTCTGCAACTTTATTTGTAATGCAATACAAATTTTTCTATACGACTTGCATTTCTAAAATACAAAGAATATTTCCAACTACAACTTCGTAACTTCATCAAAACATTCATTAAAGTGATGCTGATCATAGATGTAACTTTTAGGTTCAAAAGCAATCCTATAAAAAAAAAGAGTTAACGAAAATTAAAGACCCCAATATGAGCATACTGTAACTTTGACCTACTTGATCGAGAATGGATTTATTGGGTAATTATTGCGAAATTGGAGATTCTTAGAAGATCACCAGATGTATAGCTTCCCAACAGGTTAAAATATTGTCTTTAAATACTAACAACGAATCTATGCAACTAAAAACTAAACAAAAATGAATATCTTTTAACAAATATAAGAGTGAATAGGGGATTTATCTATTTATTAGGCACGACATATAGAATAAAAATTAGTGCTATTGCGAAATTGGAGATTCTTTGAAGATCACCAAATGAATAGCTTCCCAACAGGTTAAAATATTGTCTTCAAATACTGACAACGAATCTATGCAACTAAAAACTAAACAAAAATGAATTTTTTTTAACAAATATAATAGTGAATATGGGATTTATCTATTTATTAGGCTCGACCTATAGAATAAAAATAGTATCAGTTGACCCCTGAGCCAAGAAACAGTCATGCAAATAAATTTGGGTTGTTTCAAACCAATACAGGCATGTTGATTTTGATACACCAAATTTGGAACAATCCTATACTTTTGAATCACCTCTTTACTAATGACAAACGATCTAGTAGATCCATTTGTACAACAAGAGAATTCAGAGTTCACAAAAATATATGAATTGTCGAAGGTTTGTTTTCCTGTAACGAAAAACTGTTTGAACCAGACTTTGAGAACACAACTTGTGAAACAGAGATATTGTCCTTGTAATTGCAACCTACCTAGACAAAGTAAATAATGGTAAGAGTCAAGTATACCAATGCAATAATAAAACAATATCAATATGTTCTTTTCTATATTGCATGGATAAGAATCAACACGTGATTGATTAGTAATAGAAAATATCGTTTGAAGTTGCTTCAAGAGTTCCTTGAAAATAGAATTTTGAAGCAACTTTATGTCATCAAATTTGACACCAGTCTCTAATGAAGCTAGAAATTGAATATATATATGTGGGAAATGAAACTTATATGATGATATTGTTGAAGATGCGCATAGTAACAGGAAATAAAGTGGCAAGGCAAGAGAAGACAAATCACAGTCTTGTGAAAAAAAAAAAAAAAAAAAAAACTTTTAGATTAGTTTTCAAACTATACCTAATAAAATAACTGAAGAATGTTCATCATCTAAAACAATTAATGATTTGAAATCATTATTCCAGCATTAGATACAATCATAATCCATAAAGTATGTTCTATAATTTTCAGGGGTTATATTATGTTCTAGAAAACATGGTAAGGACTGAGATGTCCTCAATTTCATAGTCACATTACTAATTAAATGCACCAGGCACACTAGGTGTGAGACAAACTTCAGGTATTTTCTCAATATGTGAGTTAGGGAGACAATCTTCATGTTTCTCAACAAAGTTAGACAGATATTCAAAATCACACCACACATTTCAAAGAAATTATTCATCAAGAATATGCAGAAAAATTATATATTTGGATTTATAATTCTTGAAACAATTTCCAATCCAAAAAACTTATTTAAATAATCCAAAGACAAATAAAAGGAGGACTTCCAATCTCCTCCCAGCCATAGATAAACTGCACCGTTACCGTTATCTGTCTTCCATATTAGCACCCCCAAGCCATATCCAAAATTTCAGGAAACAAAGACCCAAGAGTGAACCTCAATCAGCAAACAAAGCAATTGTGATGGTCAGGATGAGGGTCTATTATATAGGCTATCTAAGCTTCGAGTGATTAACTAGACTAAGAAATTCCCATTAGCAGATTATGTTATGTGTTTATAACATTTTGCACTACCATATCATCACCCGCTGTAGTTGAGTGGGTGAAGGCACCATTTTCCTTTTCTTGTCAAGGATGTTTTGTCCCTTCATATTTCGAGGGCTCAATTATACTGACAGCATGCCACTTTTTAATTTTTATTATGGATTAAAACATGTTTCAAAAACAATTATTATAAATAATAATAATTATTCATTATAGTTATAAAATTACAATCAAATCAAATAATTGTATAATTATAATTAATTCTTAATTACAGCATTTAACAATTTGTATTTATTTTAATTACTAAGTTATTATGACTTTTCCTAATCATAAAGGGGTTCAGTGTTTTGTAGATAATGGTGTAAAATTTAAAAAAAATAAGAAAAACTAGGGAATTTCTTCCTAGGCCAAGGATTTATAAGGCAATCCAACCTTTAGTTGTGTTAATTAGTAAAATAATATAAATCATTAATTTATATTTTTGACTAGTCGTTGTTGTCTCCCTATTGATGTGGCCATTGCTGCTATATTTACAATCGCAGGTAGATTGGAGGGATGTTACAAGTCGCCCATGATTAAATAGTGAGCATGTTGGCATAACATCTGTTCAATTCTTAATCGAGAGATGCTCAAACTTTAACAAAATTAAAAATTATATGTTTGGAAGCTATTTTTTGTAGACTTAGTCATTGAACCATGGATCTATCGAGAAGATGCACATTGTTTAACAAATTTGGTGTTCGAGTGTTTTGCATCATGGTTTGGGTCATTCATTAATGTTGATATTAAAATGACCATAACTTCTCATTTGGGAAGATTTTTTCATAGTGTGATATGTTGTTGGAAAGGTATTGATAAGGAATATCCAACCATATTATCTATAGTCTCATTAGAAAAGCATAAATTTGTAAAAAACTCAATGAATTTCCAGCATGTTTGACTTCACTTGATGATGGAATGCAAAAGGCTAGGTTATCATATTGCTTCATGAATGATAATTTTGGTTCCTTAGGCATTCCCCTTGACATCAATGATACTTGTTGCCATTAAGGGAAAATCTATGTGCAAAAATATCTCCCTTTTTAATTAGTGGCAACATGACTAGACATTGATAGTCATTGATGGCAATGGGAAAAAATTCCAAACTCTCATTGACACGCTACTAGATTCTTTTACTTGATTATGCTATTCCTCTTTCTTTTATGTATGTATTCTCTACCCCTTTTACATCAATGGAAAAGGTACATGGATGTCAACCAAACTATCATAACTATGTGTGAATTTGGTCCTTATATGAGTCTCCCCCTCAGACTATGTTGCAAGTGCTTACTAATGCTTCTCCAATTTTTTTTGTACTTTCCTGTGGAATTGATAGGGTCTCCCCTAGAGACAATGTTGTAAATGTTTCTCCAACTATGTTGGACTTTCATATGTGATCAGGTGATCATGTCCTATTTGGAAAAATGCTCAAAATTTTATTTGCTCAGAATTGGTTCAAACCAGAATGAATGGAAAGCTCTCATCAAAACGATCTTGTAGCCATGAATGGCACTAAAAACCGATGTTGTATGAAGAAGTTATTCAACTTTGAAGTTTCTCAATTTTAGGCAAGAAGCTTCGTGACAAAACCGACTAATAAAAAATTAGTAAAGAATATTCAACAAAATATTTTGAGGAATATTAAGCAAGTCTCTAAAATATTCCATGGCTATTGTTTCCATTAGCCTACCCAGAGCCCGCCACGTGGCCCCAAGAGTCAAAGAAATGGGCGTATAAAATTTTATTATGGCTCGGGCGGAATCGAACCCAGGTCAGGGCTCCACTAGCCAGGCGGCACGACTGGGCGCCCTACAGGTAGTCCTTACAATACATGGGGGTGATGTTTTATTTAAACTTTCAATTGTTTACGGGCGGGCCCATAAGGGGGCCAGCCCCCTCAGTATATAACCACAACGCTCAGAACCCAAGGGCATTCCATTCGGAGGATAACGGTGAAATATAGCATGGTCATATGATACAGCGGGGGTTTCGCATAAAAAAATTATTATATGGTTTCAACTTTAAATATAACCAGATATCCCAAATTTTAAGCCGACAGGTGCACGGTCATGTGGAAGTGGCCTTATCCGTAAGCCCTCAACGGTTGGCGAAAAAGTTGGCGGTCCACCCAGAATGGCACCTGCTCCTAAAATAGCGGGACTAACTGTAGTTCCACCTGATTTGGTGGAGGATTTCTAGCCCTAATTGGGAAAAACTTGTTATGATCATAACTTTGGCTAGGAGAGTCCATTTGGAGCAATTTTTTTTTTTTTTGATTTTGGGTAATTGGAGCATTCCAAAGCCACTAGAGTAGGTTGCAGATCCATTATAGCATTTCTTCAGGTGTTTTATCAGCGAGAGAGCTTGAAGAGTCACCAGGGATGAAATCAAGAAACATGGTAAGATTTCTTTATCATGGACTGAGTTTATTACTGCAATCAAGAAACAATTTTATTGTCTTGCTCACCTTCAGAAGGCTATAATGAACTGGCAAAACTTTAGACAACTTAAGGGACAGAATGTGCAAGACTATACCCAAGAATTTAGGAGAAGATCACTCTTATTTGAGGTAGATTTACAAAGCCAAGACACTTTTTTAAAGTACATAGGTGGTTTGCACAGTTACCTTCAACACACTATTCTTATGTTTAATCCTACTAGTATAGATGAAGTCTGTGTACAGGCTACACATTTAGAGGCTAGAGGAAAGAATACTTTTGATGCATTGAATGAGGATAGTGATTTTAAAAGCAAAGGAAGAAAGAGGGTTGCAAATTCCAGAAAGGAAAAAGGAAATTTATTTTGCAAGAAAAGTTCAAAAAAAGCCATGATGAAGACCACTGTTGGAAGCTTCATCATGAGTTGAAACCAGAAAAATATAAAAACAAAGACAAGACCAAAGAAAAGGGGAAAACTATAGCAACAGTTGAACAAGACTTAGGGTCAAAATCAAGTGATGAGATAAAAAGTATCGCCATGGTTTTAAAGAACATAAAGGGAAAAGAAGTGGTACAAGACACAATTCCCAATTCTAGCTCATTAAACTGTCACAAAGATACTCAAGATGAAAAGAGGAGGATAGAGCTATTCCATGTGAGGGTAGTTTCAAAACATACTAAAATTTGACACACTGTTTGACAGTGGGTCACAAGCTAATATCATATCAGAAGATTTGGTCAAACAGTTAAAACTTGAGACCATTCCACATCCAAAGCCTTATCCACTTGGGTGGATATGCAAGGATGAAAATTTACAAGTCTCAAGAAAGTGCATATTGTGCTTTGCAATAACTGCACACTTTATTGACATAGTTGAACTTGATGTGGTGCCACTTGATATCTCATGAATTGTTTTGGGAATTCCTTACTTATTTGACAGAAATGCCATCTTCTATTGTCATGAAAATAAGTATCACTTGTTTAAGGATGGAAAAGAGTACATTGTGAGAGCACATAAGAAGAAGCTGGAATCTTCTTTAGTCCATGCAGGTCAATTGAAAAGGCTAGTTAATGCAAGTCAAAATCTAACTTTTTTGATGCTGAAACAACAAGATTTTGTACATTTACCTTTTCATGATATTGCTAATGATATGTCTCAGTCTGATAACAGTTCGTCTTTGAAAGAATATGACATTATGTTGCACAAGGTACCTTTGGGGTCAATTGGTGCCGTGAACGAAGTGTCAGTGCAAAGCAGTGTAAAAGTCCATGAGGTAGAAAGGCATACATGCAAAGAGGGTAGACAGTTCAGCATGGGGCAATGTTGGTTTTAGAATGGAAAATTTATCTGGCGAGAAAACTTGGTCGGGATTCGGCACAAGTCAGAGATCATTCAACAAGAATTCGACATGTGAACGGTTTGCAAGGTGAACGTTATTTTAAGTCTTCTTGGAAGTTTGATCAGCGTAGAAACAGTTTGTTTTCTGCAAATTATAGTTAATTTTCTGCAAATTTTAAGAATTTTCATCTTGACTCAGTCAGTTTTAGCAACGGTCGATCAGTGAATTCAAAAGAAATTGATCATTTTGTGAAAAGCTCAATTTGATGAAATTGGGAAGATTTCAGTTATTCAAGGGTGGAAGAGTGGAGAATCAGTCTCCACATATTTAGTTTCAGTAATCAGAGAGATTTTGTGGGTCTAAAAGCTTCCCATTTGGGAGGTGTGATCAAGTGATCATGTCCTATTTGGAAAAATGCTCAAATTTTTTATTTGCTCAGAATTGGTTCAAACCAGAACAATTGGAAAGGTATCGTCAAAATGATCCTGTAGCTGCAAACGTCACTAAAAACTGATGTTGTATGAAGAAGTTATTCAACTTTGAAGTTTCTCAATTTCAGGCAAAAAGCCCAATTTGACTCAGTTTGGCTTTAATAAAAAATTATTAAAAAAAATATTCCATATAATATTCCACAAAATATTCTATAGAATATTCCATGAGGACCAATGAGCAGGCGCCACGTGGCCTCAAGAGTCAAAGAAATGGGTGCATAAAATTTATTGTGGCTCAAGCAGAATCGAACCCGGGTCGGGGCTCCGCCAGCCAAGCGGCGCGACCGGGTGCCCTACAGGTAGTCCTTACAATACATGGGGGTGATGTTTTATTTAAACTTTCAATTGTTTACGGGCGAGCCCGTAAGGGGGCCAACCCCTAAAGGCCAGTCCCCTCAACATATAACCACGATGCTCAGAACCCAAGGCTATTCCATTCGGCGGATAACAGTGAAATATAGCATGGTCATATGATACAGCGGGGGTTTCACATAAAAATTTTATTATATGGTTTCAACTTTAAATACAACCAGATATCGCAAAGTTTAAGCCGACAGGTGCGCAGTCATGTGGAAGTGGCCTTATCCGTAAGCCCTCAACAATTGGCAGAAAAGTTGGCGGTCTGCCCAGAATGGCGCCGGCTCCTAAAATAGCGGGACTAACTATAGCTCCACCAGATTTGGTGGAGGATTTCTAGCCCTAATTGGGAAAAACTTGTTCTGATCATAACTTTGGCTAGGAGAGTCCATTTGGAGCGAATTTTTATTTTTATTTTGGGTAATTGGAGCATTCCAAAGCCACTGGAGGAGGTTGCAGAGCCATTATAGCATTTCTTCAGGTGTTTTATCAGTGAGAGAGCTTGAAGAGTCACCAGGCCTTGGGGATTGGAGAGCTGTATTGGATTATAGTTATCCATTAGAGGTGAAACTATAGTCATTTCTTACTGTTTTCTGCACTCTGAACTCATTTATGCAGCTATTTTTTCCTGTTTAGGCTTTCTACACATTGTATAACCATTTTTTGAGCATAATAATTGCAAGGGCATGCCCATTTGGGGGCCTTGGACCCGATAGATGTAGCCCAGGAGGGGTGAAATGCCTTATCATATGCTGAGTAATATTCTGTGATTTATTTGCTGCTTATTTTCAGCGTTAAATATGTTAAACAGTAAAAGGAATTAAGCCTCCTACATACAAAAAGACTCATAAACTCATCAAAGTCACTTTGTTCCAATTGCAAAACACATTAAAAAGCTTGCATACATATGTTAATGGATAATGAATACCTTGCACCAGCAAACAAGTAGTTTCATTTCCAAATCATTAGTGATTACTTCCATTACTTCTTTAGGCAGAGTCTATAAAGGGCCAGATAGCTTCGGGAGCTCATCCTTTCTTTGAAAGGTGACATATCCTATAAATACCCTTATAGTCCAGCTCTGTATTAGAAATAATAAGTTATCACATTTTAGATCAATATGGATTTAATAGAGTCCCCCCCTAAGACCATTTTACCAATGCTTCTCCAAATGTTATGGATTTTCCTATGGATTTGATATCGTCTCCCCTTGAGACCATTCTTCCTTCATTGGTAAGTGCCTGATAAGTATGCATTTTCTAATTTCCACTAAATTATCCTATGGAATTAATGAAGTCTCCCCTAAAACCATGCTTCCTACAGACCTAATCAATAAAATATCCCCTTGTAAATATGATTCCATCTGTTAATATACATCTTTATTTGTCATTATACTACTATCATACTCTATCCTTATTTTTCATCTGAGTTATCATCATCAAGCCACACTTAAAAATGGAATCTCCCCCTATCATTGTTCATGGACTGCACTCACACCAATAACGTATTCCTGCAATTGATCATTATTTCTTCATGTTTTGATTCAACAAGTTGTGATATTGAAGAAGCTTTCACCAAGGGATTAGATTTAAGGGGTTAGATAAAACCTTTTATCTTCCTATCTCCTTCTCCATCTTGTAGAGTTGATTCTTGGATTAATAGGAATTCCCTCTCTCTTATACCATCTCTGGTTGAGTTTACAATCACAGTTTGTGTGTTATTCATTATGACATATGTGACATAGAACATTGGGCTTCAACATTGATGGAAATGACCCATATGATCTATTTTTAATTTAAGCCATATGTATGAGACTATAAATTTGATCATATCCTATATACTTGATCATATCATTAGTTCTACAATCTTGTTCTTTGTGGCCAATTTTGTGCATGAAAAAAAATAACCAAAGAAATTATTTTGATGCCTATGGGTATAAGAATATCTTGATCTTATGAATTTGTTGCTTGGAAGAGTCTCAACCATCTACTGATTTCTAACTCCTACTCCATTGTTGCTTATGGGTGCTTTGTGATTATTTTTTTCCATGGAGGGTTCCATTATTTTATTTTGGTTCCTTCCTTTTTATGAGTTAGATGTACCTCGTTGATTCCCTACACACTACAAGGAAAATACCCTCTAGCGGATGTTTTTGAGGAGCCCCTTATCAAAATAGCCCAGACATCTGTTTGTAGCAGAGGTTACTAGAGGAGGTTGGTGGGTGGAGGTTTTTGCAGATGTTTTTTTTCCTGGTTTGTTTCTCATCCTAAGCCGCACTGGTGCGTTCCACTAGAGAAAGCACTGATGCGTACAAAAAATTAGCACACCAGGACATGGTGCACTCAGTAAAAACTCACCCAGTGCATCTCATTACTGTAGTGCACCGGTGCTCTACAAAGATTCAGCACCGATGCATCCTAAAACCTCGCGCTAAAACTGAAATAGCCTAGTGTGGTTGGAAGAAACCACCTAGTGCCCCTCGAAAACCTGCGCACCAGAACAAGGTTAATTAAAAAAAATTACGGCCAAAAATCTGCATTTTTCACTTTTCAGTGCTCTACAGGTCTCAAGCACCGGTGAAAATTTACCTTGTGTGAGGTGCCCTACCACTGGTGCTCCTATTGCACGCAGTGTTGTTGTCTATTTCCCACCATCTCCATTTCGAATTTTGCAAAACGGTGGGAAATTTTAGTTTTTCAAATTCTACGGCCAATATGCATCCTCAATGGCCAAATGTACTAGTATTTTACTTTTTTTTCCATAATTAAACCTTTTTAGCATATTATTTTTCTAAAATAACTTAAAATTCATTATATATATATATATATATATATATATATATATATATATATATATATATATATATATATATATATATATATATATATATATTTAATTCCCACGTGGTGCACTCGAGCTGTTCGGCTCGCACCGGTTTGTGGTACTGCCTGTAAATTTATAGGTCGCACCATGACCGGTGCTAACGGTATCTACACAAGTTCCGGGGTGGTACCAAAATGACGCAACGTGATTTTTTAAAATTAAAAATGTTGCAGTGCGGTCGGTTACTTGACCGCACCGTTGACCATGTCAAATTGCAAGAATGTAGTGTCTTGATGAAAATATGCACCCTCGGGCAGGTATTCTTTTCAGTGCACTGCCCTCCCGAACTGGATATATTCAACAGTGTGTTCATGTAAACGACCACACCGTTGACTATGTAGTGATGTCAATATGGCTGTGCACTTCCTAAACTATACGCCCGGTAACCGACCGCACCGTTGACCATGTCAAATTGCAGGAATGCAGTGTGTTGACGGAAATATGCACCCTAGGGCGGGTATTTTTATCAATGCACTGCCCTCCCGAATTGCACATAGTAAATGGTGTGATCATGTAAACAACCACACCATTGACTATGTAGTGATGTCAAGAGGGTTGTGCACTTCCCAAACTATATGCCCCAGGGCGCATATTTTGGTCAGCACACCGCACTCCCGACACGGGTACATAGTCAACGGTGCAGTCAGTTATACCACCGCATCGTTGACCATGTAATAATTTTATGAGGGCGGTGCACTAAAAATTTCCAGGTGCACCGCTTCCGATGCGCGATAAAAATAGACGCACCATTAACATCAACAACAGGCGGACCAATATAACATGGTTCGCCTATGGGAGGCACGAGAGAGGGAGAGAGATATGTACCCTCGCCTTATTACAACAGTCACCCAAGTGCTCCTAAAGGAGACAAGCCTCCTCAAGTTCTAGGAGGAGGCTACATCCCTAAAGGGCCATGGTGGGTTTTTGCGACAACTTATCCGCAAGTGGAGTTCCCACCGATAGGCTTTGGGTTGGTCCTAACCAATGGTACGCGCCCACTGAGGAGGAAATATATTTCATTAATGGCCTATCGAGTAGAGGGGTGGATTTTCCCTCATTCCCAGAGGTCCTCGTTGTCTATGCAGTAGGGAGTCGTTGGTGTACTCCTAGAGATACATTAGCACGGATATACTGTCTCCTACATATTTTCAGGTCTCCGGTGGTGAGTTATCTATTGCTTCATTTGGTGGAGAGGGGGTGAGGTGCCTCTCACTACTGCTTTTGACCATTTCACACCATACTAGCAACAGGAAACACATTATTTTCCCGCTTATATTTTATGTTGATTCTTTATTACAGGTGCCACAACTTCTAAGGTGGTCTGCCATTCTTTTGTGGTAGTTCTGTATAGCTTTAGATAGATTTCGTGCTCAGACACAAGGGAGAGTGAAATTCCCTTTTTCTTCAGAGCTATTTTGTTTATTTTTTGAGAGGTTTCCAAAGACGAGGACTAATTTTGTTTGGAAGCCTTGTAGGCCAATGTTGCATGTACGGATGCAGATGATGCCGAATAGGGGCAAGTCAGAGTTTTCCAGGAGGATATCGCATGATGCACTAGAGTTTCTAGCCAGTGTTGATAAGCATCCATTCATTCTAGTCCCCTGTCCATATGCTGGTTTGGATTGGCGAGGGTGTGACAACATCCTCTTCACATATGATCTGTCACCAGATGATAGAGGTAATATTACTGTTTTCTTTAAATTTATTCTAACATGTTATTTAACTTGTTTTTATTAAATTTTTTAATGAAATTGTCTAATTATTGTCACGTACTTATATATATATTTTGCAGAAATTGGGTCATTTGATGGAGATGAGGTGCCACCACCACTAAATGATCCAGGTGTAGATCCTGATGACGATCAAGGGATGGCAGATGGAGAGGATCAAGCTGGTGCAGACAGACCTGGTCTTCATGTTCCGTAGGTATCGGCTGGTGTGAGGCGTAGGCTTGCCACTAGATTTAGGATGGAGTTGGGAAACCAAATTTGTGGACCTCTTATGGAGGGGGGACTCAAGCTCGCCACTATGAGAGAGATACAGGCTGATGCTAGGTTGGTAGATATGTAGAGAGGCATGCCACATGACATGTTGACATTGATGCAGCATGTCGTAGGAGCTACCAGCTTAGTGAGGCGGTTGAGGAGGGCCCTTTGACGTAGGCGTGGTCGAGATGCAGTATGTCAACAGTCGAGCAATGATGCATCATCTTATGATCATGATCAGGGGATTAATCATCAGTCACCTTGTGTTGAAGATGAGAAACCTACAACATCAACCAACATTCATGATCATGAGTAGGTTGGACCATCCATGTCGAATCAACCTTCTTAGCCTGCAGCATACAACATTCATGATCATGAGTATACTGGACCATCCAAATAAATTCATCATAATTATTAGCCTCCCGCATCTAACATTACTCATGATCATGAGAAGGCCGAACCATTCATATCGAGTCATCATGAGCAGCTGACAGTTGAGCCTGATTAGCATGAGGCACCACTAGATCAATAGTGTAAGGCCCACACTTCATGAGGCACGTTCAACACAATGGGCACGCCCATCGGGGTGTTTGATGAATTTCGGTTGTTGTGCGCCATTATGGGCAGACCATCAAACTATAGCAGGCATGGGCGTGGACATGTAGCGAATGGCGAATGAGAGCGTGCAGAAATACGGGTGCGTCGCACATAGCCAACCTATTGGTGTTAGCGTTGCCATTTTTATAACTAAAACGTCACACCATGATCGAGTTGGAAAGCTGATGCACCAAGGCGTTGGGCAACCTATGTTACATGATTCAAACATAAAGGAAAATGGAGGGCATCGGGTCAGCTCAGGCCCACCGAGTGACCCACGCCACACTTAGTACGCATATTAATAATGCGTGCAGATGGTGGGAAAACTCATCAACAAATCATTAAACAATAAAGGAAAGTGTTGGAGCACCACGAGAAATACCAACAACTTGTTGGTGGAAGAAAAATGGTTGCGGTGAAGGAGGACGAGCATGGGTCGAGTCAGGCGATGGACGTGCAGGGCGTCCGCAGTGCAGGTCGGGTCGGGTAGGGCATCTGCACAAACTGAAATTCAGTTCGGAAGTCATTTCGGGAGCATCATAAGTCATAATTGAGTGATGTAAGTTGCAGTAGGTGTGTATTGATGGGTCACATCAAACCATAGATTTGGGGAGTGGATTGGACACATAGGGAGCTCAGGGGAAGGTCTAAAATCATTTGCATTGCCGACATGAGTGACCCGAGTGACCCGACAACACTTGGACATACTTGTGCAGAAAATTCCCAAGGTGAAAATCTGATGTTGTAAATTATTGTTGTAGGCTATTTTGATGGTTGAAAAGCCTTGAAGCTTGGTCAAAAGGCTAACTTGCCTTGCCAAGGAGCAGAAGTGTCTCTTGATGAATGGAACTTATTATTTCATATTTATGAAACATATTATAGGGCGGACTCATTATTAACAAGGAGTTTCCCCTCCCTTGTATGTATGGGTGTACTTGTGGGTTGATAATGATATTTTTGTTTATTTACACATATTGAAAGAAAATTTGATTAACTAATTGAATAAGTGTTTCCAAATGCATAGTCTATATACTTGAGTATTTGGAAAAAGAAAAAGTATAGTAGTGCCGCACCCATATATAGCATGGTGGAAAGACACCAAAGGTATAGGGGTGTAACAATTGGTATCAGAGCTTCTGATTCATGGTTGTTGAAGTATGAATACACAAATATTGTTGCACATCATGTGGTATCAGAGCTACCATCTTTTGGAGCCTGCTATCATTGAAAAAATCAGGGACACAGTTGCAGGGTTGCAGGTGGTGTTGAAGCTGAACTTGTACATTAGGTTTGTTTTGAGACCTTAGCTGAAGCAAGGCAATTGTCAGGGCTAATGCTACAAAAGGAGACATGCCAACTTTGGAAGAATTCTGGGAGAAATCCCTTGAAGCTTTACAATGGATAGAGCACATGAGGGAGAACTTGCAGATTCAAGACAATCTTAGAGTCTTGGAGAAAGAAGTGGTGAAATCTTGGAAGAAAGTGAAAGAAGTTATAGAAGAGCAAGATGCTATAGCACAATATCTTAAGGCCTTGTATGAGGAAGGGGTGTCTGAATCTAACAAGGATGAAGCTGATCGAATTTTTGAAAGGATGGTCCATTTCGATGAATGGATGGCATTATGCTATGAACTAGAGGCACTTCGAGAGGAGATTTCCGAAATTGGAAAGAAGTACCAAATAGGAAGGAAACCTACTTTGGCCAAACAAAAGGATGTTGGGAATGTAGTTGAGGAGAAGGAAGAACTTGAAGAACAAGTTGAATCCGAACCAAGCACAGTACAAGCATTACAGGTTGATCCACACAAGGATGTTGCAGATGAAGAAGATGTCAAGGATGAACTTGATGGAAAAGTTGGACCGAGTCCAAGCACATTGCAAGCATCAGTGTTGGATGATTCTCACGAGGATGATTTAAATATGGAATAGATGAAGGAAAAAATTGTGATACAATTTGAACCAAGATAAGACACATTGCAAGAATTGGTGGATAAACCACATGGATATGTTGCAAATGTGACCATGTTCGAGGAGGAACTTGATGAGCAAGTGGTACCAGGGACGAACACATCAAAGACATTGATGAGGATGAAGGACACTCACTTGAGGATTCTTCATGGGGATATGAATTGTGTTTCATTGAAGCATTTGGAAGATGGACCATATGGAGGAACAAGAAAAGACATGACTTCTTTGCCAACACCATGGAGGACCTTTCCTTAGATGACTACTATGATGAGACCTTGTACATTGATGGAACAAGGAACATGGGATGTTACCAACCTTGATGGGGAAATTTGTGACTGCACTCTAGATGGTTCAAATGCCCTGAACAAGGGTGGAACTTGATTACCTTTATGATAGAAAGGGTCATGCTTAGCCACATGTCATGGAAAGTGCCCAGCATGACCCATAAACTACCTTGGTGGAAGGGCACGTTGGTGGAGTAGAGTTCTTCATGGCTTCAACCAAGATGGACCTCTTGGTAGACCTTTAGTGGGGGAGTAGCCTTGAAGGAAGTACTCATATATGATGGATGAAGGTAGGAGTAACCGAGTGCACTTCACCTCAACATATGTATGCACATGATGATGATGAGAGTTGAGTTGAGTTCACTTCGATGAACACATGGGCAGCCAAAGTCATGGACATGGGCTACATGGATATCTTTTATAGATGGACTAATGAGATGTTGTTCACCATGAGCAACTAGGACATTGGTTGGATGAGCAGCCTATGAGACATTCATATGATTTGCAGGGTGAGAACTTGTGATGGAACTCATGGCTAATACAAGTAGGCTTGCCAACACTTTAGATATGAGGAGGCATGGGAGTTCATGATGACTTGTATTCATTGGAGACTTCATACTATGACGATCTTGTAGTATCTGATTCATTAAGGAGTTAAGGTCAAGATTGGTGTTGATTTTGATGCATTATGGGATGCATACCTTTGAGCACATTTATGGGGTGTGTTTGGGAGGAGTCACTTGATGGGGATGATTGATCCAGGACACTTTAGAGTTTGATGGAGATGCAGTGATGGAGATTCCTTGGTGATATACACTTGGGCATGGGTTGAGTCTACTTGACTTAGCCACACTTTTTACTTCATGGATTCATATCACAGATGGAATGAACCATATTTCATGGACCTAGATATGACACCTTCATGAGAGGGAGACCTCTTTAATTTGATGATGCTTGGAGGATGAGACTACTTTGCATACAAGTATCACATGGATTAGCATCATGGAAAACATGTTGTGGATGATATGGATACACTTCATGGACCCAAAACATGGAATTTTGGATGAGATTGAGTCTTGATCGAGTTAATGGATGTGATAGATTGTAGAACGAATGACTAATGCATGGTATGAGGATGGAAATTCTCATGATAAGGAAGTATGGTTTGATTGACCACCGAAATAGTTTGAGTTATGGGAGTGCGCAATGTGCATAGTTATGCCGGATATATAGTAGCTTTTGTTGTGTTGAGTTGCTTGGACTACTTGATGCAGAATTTCACACGACATTGATGATATGTGATGGTTTGACACGATACATGTTGCAACAGCATGTGACCTTGTTGAGGAGATTGAATTCCCGCAATGGTACATCACGTCATGATTGTGGCAGATGTGTTGATGATCACAGATTGAGAAGATATTTCATGTACATGAACCTTGCTAGTTTATGCGACGATGTTGCAATGATACTTTGTGAAGAAAGTTGCGACGATACTTTGTGACGATATGATGTGACGATGATAGAACTATTTAGGATGATAGTCATATTTTAAGTGGGGGAGTATGTATGGCTTGCACTTCATGAGGTCCGTTCAACAGAACGGGCGCACCCATTGGGGCTTTTGACGAAGTTCGGGTGTCGTGCGATGTTGTGGGTGGACCGTCGCACCATAGCGGGTGCAAGTGTGGATGTGTAGTGAAGGGAAAACAAGGACGTGCGGAAATACGAGCGTGTCGCACATAGCCAACATATTGGAGTTAGTGTTGCGACATTTATAGCCAAAACGTCACACCATGACCGAGTTGGAAAGCCATCGCACCAAGGCATTGGGCAGCCGATGTTACACGAGCTGAACGCAAAGGAAAATGGAGGGCATCAGGTCAGCTCGGGTCCACTAAGTGACCCATGCCACACTTAGTACACATATTAATAATGCATGTGGATGGTGCGAAAACTCATCAACGAATCATTCAACAATCAAGGAAAGCGTTGGAGCACCAGGAGCAATACCAACAGCTCGTTGGTGGAAGAAACACGACTGCAGTGAAGGAGGACGAGTGCGGGTCAATTCGGGTGACGGACGTGCAGGACATGCGGAACTTCCACAGGGCATCCGCAGTGCACGTCGGGTCGGGCAGGGTGTCTGCACGAACTAAACTTCAGTTCGGAAGTCATTATGAGAGAATCATAAGTCAGAATTGAGTGTCGTAAGTTGTAGTAGGTGCGTATTCAAGGGCCGCATCTAACCATAGAGTTGGGGAGAAAATTGGATACACAGGGAGCTCAGGGGAAGGTCTGAATTCATTTGCAGTGCTGACTCGAGTGACCCGAGTGACCCAACAATCCTTGGGAAGACTTTTGCAGAAAATTCCCAAGGTGAAAATATGATGTTGTAAATGATTATTTTAGGCTAGTTTGATGGTTGGAAAGCCTTGAAGCTTGGTCAAAATGCTAACTTTCCTTGCCAAGGAGCAGAAGTGGATTTTACTGTATTGGAACTTATTATTTCATATTTAAGAAACATACTGTCAGGCGGACTCATTATTAACATGGAGTTGCCCCTCCCTTGTATGTATGGGTGTTCTTGTGGATTGATAATAATGTTTATGTTTATTTCCGCATATTGAAAGAACATTTGATTAACTAATTGAACAAGTGTTGGTAAAGGCATAGTTTATATACTTGAGTATTTGGAAAAAGAAAAAGTACGATAGTGATCCACCTGTTTGTAGTGTGGTTGAAAGACACCAAAGGTATAGGGGCATGACAAGCAGGCACGTGATAATCGATATCTATCTGAGCTTGTCGAGGCTGCACCATTGACTGAGCAGGCCTTGACTAGTACTACTATGGATGATGTACCACCAGTTGATATTTGACATTTATATTACAGTTGTATAATTTTGACATTATACAATGATATATATATATTTGGTCCATGTATTTTATGTTCATGTTTCAATTGTACTTAATTTACATGTTGGTGATCATCATGATGTGTATATTGTTAGGTCATGTTAGATAAATTCATTTAATGTGCATCTTGCCGATAGATGTGTATGTGATAGCAGTTATTTGACATGAGATGTATATTTGATGTTTTTGTTATGATGATTTTATACAATGCTTGTGTTTTGTTAGATGATCATGATCACGATGATTAGATGATGTTAGTGAACTTAAATGTGTTTTATAGTCGAATATGATGTTTGTATGATGGTTATCATGATCGTGATGTCTATTTTTAATATTAAATCATGATGTTTATTAAATATTATGTCGTGATTGTAATTGAAATTTTAATTTTAATTGTATGTAAAATTGTAAAATTGTAATCATATTTGTAATTGTAATTGTTATGTAAAATATTTTTAAAATTTTATTTGTAATTGTAATTTTTAATTTATTGTGAAATGATTGTAATTGTAATTGTATATATGTAAAATTGTAAAATTGTAATTGTAATCGTAATTAAATTTTAATTGTAATTGTATGTGAAATTGTAAAATTGTAATTGTAATTGTAATTGTAATTCTAATTTTAATTGTAATTGTATGTAAAATATTTGTAAAATTTTAATTGTATTAATGTGAAATGATTTCAATTGTATATAAAATTCTAAAATTATAATTGCAAATATTGTAATTGTAATTGTATGTGAAATTGTAAAATTGTAATTGTAATTGTAATTGTAATTCTAATTGTAAAATTGTAAAATTGTAATTGTAAATTTTATATAAAATTCTAACATTGTAATTGTATGTAAAATTCTAAGATTGTAATTGTAATTGTATGTGAAATTGTAAAATTGTAATTGTAATTGTAATTGTAATTCTAATTGTATGTAAAATATTTGTAAAATTTTAATTGTATTAATGTGAAATGATTGTAATTGTAATTGTATGTAAAATTCTAAAATTGTAATTGTAATTGTATGTGAAATTGTAAAATTCTAATTCTAATTGTAATTGTATGTAAAATATTTGTAAAATTTTAATTGTATTAATGTGAAATGGTTTTATTAAAATTTTTAAATTTGTAAATTTGTAAAATTGTAAATAATTGTAAAATAAAAAGTCTAGAATAATATGAATTTTTGTAACATAATAAAGTTTAGAAAATAATGCAAATAAATTCATGTAATTTAGAATTATCATTATTTTATTATGATCTTACATATAAAAAAAAAAACTTTATACAGTACGTCATTGTTTTTGAGATCAACACAATTGCAAATTATCAAGTGAAATATTCATTTTAACATTAACACGATGCAAATTACCAATTAATTCAAAATACATATTATAATGTTTCAAAAAAAAAAGAGTCTTATAAGTTATAAGGTAATTAAGTCCTCTTCTTTATAAAAACCCATCTTAAAAAGTATAAATGATGAAATAACACATGTACCATATCACTTTCGGTTCTCATGATCGCCCTCATTATCTTCCAGCTCGCTTGGCATGATAACACTATTTTTCTCAAAAATATGTTTTGATCTAGGGTCATGTCTCAATACAAACCACCAATCCCTATCCAACACATCTGGGTAAAAAAACACCTGGTTGCAGTGTTTGGGGAAAACATAGGGCTCTTTAGCTTCATCCCACATCTTTCTAGAGTTGATACATATCAACGTACTATTGCGATCTTCCTTTAAATTATTCTGATCAAAGGTGTCCCACCACTTTCACCTAAAAATAACACATTGGAAAGAATAGAAATCTAATTCAATGATCTCTTGTATCTTTCTGACATAACCTAACGTCCCTCATACTAGGTTTTGATCACGGTGGCTAGATCGACTAGATTGATCGAACTCAACTTCCACTCCACAGTCTTGTGTCATGTGTCCATCATCGGAATTTTGTGTGCGAAAATGGTGTCCATATGCCCACATAGATGGGTACAAATTCACCTATAAAAAAGTTAAAAAATCATAGTGTCATGTGTCTTATAATAACCCAAAAGTTAAAAAATGAAATATAGATGTAATTATATTTGAAAGGTCCATTATTAAGTTTCAAATGTACATATAAATTAAATAGATTATTACCAAGTTGGTGCACCCAATCCCTACGTTTCGCGCATCCTCTTCAACACGCGGGTAATGATAGGTTGCACCGTATTTCTCTCGAACTTGTTCAACAACCCAACTATTGGGGCATATTTTTGGAATATTTTATTTTAAATGATCGGGATAAGGCACACTTATACCATTCAACCATTTGAATTATTCCTGTCACTATCCCATTTCATCCTCTTTCGTTCATACAATGTGACCCATGATTGTGTCACTTCAGAATTGTAAAGAACGAATTTATTGATTTCTTCAATTTCCGCATTCGCTGATGAAATCAAAATGACATTATATAGTACATAGAGATCAAAATATACATTATATCAAAGTTCAACATGAATATTTACTTTGTATAAATTTTAAAAATTATAAGTCGCTTAGTCTTTATCAAGCGCTTTTTTCCATTCATTTGGAGCAACTCCCCTTCTCTTTTGTATTCATCCCTTTCATCATCCCAAATCACCGCACCTGGTCTGTTGTCGATCTGCTTGATGTACCCCTCTGCCATAGACCCCTCAGGTTATTCTCTTTGTTGAACAAAACCTTTCAATCTCTTTATGTACCTCTCTAAGAAGAACATCCAATGACAAGAAACCACCCCAACTAATTCAACCTCATCTACTAGGTGGATCAAAAGATGAACCTGCAAGTCCATGAAACTCGTCGGTTGTTCCTTCTGAAACATAAAAACAATCTTAATTATCTCTTGACGCCATTGTGGAATGTTATCCACATGAATCTCCTTTGACGTGATCCAACGTACAAATGCTGATAATTTAGATATGGCACATCCTATGTCTTGGGGGAATTCATGTTTCACACATGCATGCACGAACAGAGGATGACACTGCAAAGTTATGAAAATGTGCAATAATATACAAAATTTGTTACTTTTTATGATCCCTACATGGGATAAATTTTATTAATATAACAAATAATAAAATCATGCTTTTGACATTATATGTACTCTTAGAAGATTTAAATGGTCATGTGATTTCAACCCCGAAAAATGGTCATCCACGGTGAAGAAGCACCGTAGTGAAGACTCGTATGAAGGTGGCACCCTAACACCCATTATAACTGCCTTTGTCAAATAAATATCATATTTTTTTAAAATCAATGGGACATCACCTTCTTTGAAATACCATGAATTACAGGGACTAGTGCTTGCCTCTGATCCTATACTTTCTAATCATCTTGGCCAATGTTTCTTTTTAGTTTTTGAAGTAATAATATCTTTCCTAATAGCCAATGTGTCACTTTTTTCGATGATATGTTCCTCCATAAAGAAGATGAAACATTTTAAAATATATGCATGGGATCTAATAAGTGGGTAATCTTAAGATGATACCAATATGGAAGGCTATAAAATATGGATTTCCTTTTCATCCCAATGGAAAATTTCTCAACATAGGTGTCGAAGAATTCTCGATCATCAAACATAGGCTCCCCATTTGAATCGAACATTTCGATGAACTCCTTCTCCTTCTCTCTCTCATATGCTCTAAGCCATTAAATTGGTGTCGTTATTGGAGGCCTTTAGATTCTCTCTCGTTTACCATTGAAAGTAGACGCTGCTCTTCTGTAAGGGTGTTCTTATGGGAGGAATACCCTAGAGTAGTCATACACTAGCTTTCATAGGTCGTCGGACCATCTAGCTTCTAGAGAAGGTCCACAACATTTACAGCTAAAATACACTTTTGTTACAAGACCTGCTTGATTATTGTATACAATTTATATGCATGGCACGTTAAAGAATATCATGAAGATCAGAAGAATTACAACGAATTAATTAACTAATATGCGAAAGAATATTGTTACGTATATAAACAAATTAATAAAACATGTAATTTACGAGAGAAAAATCCTAAGTCTGGATAATCATGTATCGTGTAAGAACATATGCCATACAACGTAAAACTCCTCTCTGTTGCGATGGGTCTTGATACATCATATACACCTATCCCATCCCATAATTCCCTCAATTCATCTACCAGTGGTTGTAAGTAGACATCCATATTCTTCACCTGTCTTGTACCAGGGAATATGAGAGCCAACATAATATGTTCATTCTTCACGGAAAACCATGGGGGGATATTGCTATTGATCACTACTATAGGCCAAACAAAATAGTTGGTGTTCCAGGGGGAATATGGGTTGATGCCATCCATGGCTATGATGAGTCGTAGACTTCGTACTTCATCCTTGAATTTTTTGGGCCATGTATCCTCTATATGCTTCATGGTTATTGAATCATTTGGGATTCACATAACTCCCAACTCACTTCTATGTGAGGCATGCCATCCCTGAAACATAGCTAATTATTTGCAATGAAAGAGCCTTTGGATCCTTGGGATTATAGGCATGTGCCTCAATATCTTAAAAGGAAGACCACATGATTTACCCTTCTATTTTGATTTATCATACCTGTCATGCCCACATTTTGGACATATCTATTTTTCTGCATATTAACCTCTATATAGAATACAATCATTTAGAGTCTGGAGATGCATGTGTTGGGAAAAATACTGAGAGGGGGGGGCGAATCAGTATTTAGGACTTACTCAGAACTTTTTTCTTTCTCTAAAACACATACACGACTTTCTTGAAGCCAACTCGCATATACACGCGGATGTACTTAATAAAACATGTGTATGTCCAACAATATTATTATGCAGATAATTATTCACTTATATTATTCCATCATTCATTCATTAGATGTTCAATAAACAGTAAGAATGTGCAGTAATAACAGAATAAATAATCACACATAAGAAACACACATGAACACCAGGATTTTAGGTGGAAACCCAAGTCGGGAGAAAACCACCGCTGCCATTATCTCAGCCTTCAATATTTTATTATAGAGAAAAAATCTTACAACCATGTACTGGTGCAAACTCATACCAGCATGCAGGCACCCACCTGCAGAAGGTTACAACCTTATCTCGTTTACCAGCCTCTCCTGGAAGGGAGCTACAACCCCTTGCTCTCGTTTACCAGCCTCTCCTAGAAGGGAGCTACAACCCCCTGCTCTCGTTTACCAGCCTCACCTGGAAGGGAGCTACAACCCCCTGACTGAAGGCTACAACCCTCAGCACCACCATGGACCACGTTTCATCAATTTTCAAACTAGACCCACTCCACACATTTAAGCTCAATCATACATCAAACTGAAACTTATACCCTTATCAATTCATTCAATGAATCATCAACCAATCAATCAAAAAATTGATCTTTTCTCAACATAGTCAGCAACATAATCAATAATTAGAAAACCCAGATCTATATGAATACATCATAGACAGATAGCAGTAACACAGCAGAACAGATCAGACATCTCATACCACATACTTCAGCAAACCCTAGTTTTCATACGTGCTTTCACTTCATAGAACCTGCGTATACATCTGCACACATTTCAGATTTGTCTCACATTCCATACGCGCTTTCGATGAATCTGACCCGCATATATACGCAGTTTATCTGTTACAAACATGCGTATATATCTTCAGACATTTTAGGGCAGTGCAGCTCTCTAGAACAGATAAAGAACTCAGATCTTCATTCTTTACTTCAGCACAGACTCGCCAGATCACAGATCTAATCATTCCATAAACAGATCTAGAAAATACAAATACATTTCAGATCTAGAGATTCCTCTTCATCATTTTCTTCATAGGTGCATCATAGATTCAGATCTATCATCAAAATGTTACCCTTTCCGTTCAGACATACTTCAGAGTGAAGTATACATTCAAACCCAAACTCATGCACACCCCCTTTCCACAATGATTTTCTTCTCCTTATATAGATTTAGCCTTTGTCAATACCATGAGCCAAAACTACATCACTTTCGATGGTATTCCTGGACGGGATCTCATAGAAAATCCAGCGCTCAATACAATGGGTCAATACCATGGTAGTAACCCCTGGTTTTACACATTTAGAGCGCAATTGATCATATGCAACTTGGCACGTACTTTTCTGCGTGCATACGCGCCTTCTCCTTGACAAGCCCACGTATGCTTTGTAACACACCTTCTTCATCATTATTCTTGCACATACTGATATTTCTTTCTTCTGCAACTTCTGTACTACTTGTAGAACATCAGATTTACATCATTAATAAACTTATCAAGCATCAATAACAAGTTCATTAAGTAGGTTGCCATCATCTTCATCAAGTGGGTTGCCATCAAGGACAACACTCTGCATCATATTGCCAACAATCTCCCCCTTTGGACTTGATGGCAACCATGATGGTGTTTTATCACAACAGATAGATACATTAAGCATAATGATATTCTCCCCCTATTCAAACACCATGTCACTCTCCCCCTTTGACATCAAGGGAAAAGGGCAGATCAAAACCAACACAAGGTTTTTCCCTTCATGTAGCATTGTAGAACTGATGTACACTGAAGTTACCATGCTCCCCCTGAGTTCATGCTGAATGTTCAAACATATTTTCCAATGAAGTACATGACTCTATGACCTTCCTATCACCAAGGACTCATTCTTACATCAAATATCCAACCAAGTGGATTTACATAAGAGACTCAAGTACCCAACCAAGTGGGTTTACACATTTTGACTCAACTTCCCAATCAAGTGGGTTTACACATTTTGACTCAACTACCCAACCAAGTGGGTTTACAAAATGAACAAGTCCTTACATGACTGAATATTACAATTTTACATCATAGGTCTCAACATGACCTTCTTCATCAAATTACAAATATGACCTTTGTAACAAATACCAAAAAGACCTCAAGAGAGAGATCATATATCAGAGTCATCATAATGCCAACAATGCATTACTCTCAGCAAGAATAATGAGAATGCCACCAATTCATCCTTTCCACAAGACCAATGCTCCCCCTTGGCTTGTGCATCCTGAACACTTTCAACATCAAATCGTCAAGGCATATTTATCAAGAAATATTAGAGATAGAATTATGAGTAATGGAACGCCACCAGAGATATCGACCTATACTGCAGCTCTACTGAAAAATGTTGAATCAGAGAAATTTGTCAGCAACCAAACATACGCGATTTTCTTTGTATGAACTCGCGTATATACGCGACTGTCGTTTGGGAAATCTGTGTATCCATTTTAATCTTCTGATTTTGAATAGATCTGATCTCCTGAAAGGCAGAGATAACTTCCAGCTTCTGTATGAGATATTTTGAATGGTTCCCTGGAATATATAAGAGAAGAACAAATAGTACAATGTGGCTATGTTTTAAAGTGTCATTCAGCAGTTGTAGCATAAGCACATTAGTAACCAAGCCTTCAAGCTCTTTGCAGCATCAACATATTCTTCCCAAGAGGAATTATCATTCCAGAACAGCTTCTTCAATAGACAATATGTGTCAAGCAATCATCCAAGTGATCTCATATCACCAAAATCTTCAAGATTTATATCATGATGCAACATGTGATGGAAAAAGGTCTCAATCATGTCAACCAACATCAACAACAAGTTCTGCATGATCTATCCTTATTTCTGAATTAGAAGACTTCCATCTCATCCATAAAACAAAATACTCTTCATCAAAAAACAATCAGGGCTTATCCATAATCTTATCATAATAAATCATATATCATTTCATCAGCATGAGTATAACCAGATACAATGCCAATAGTACAATCATTAGCAGTTAGACCGATGCTCCCCCTGAACCTGTGCTCCTGATCTTCAGTTGTCATACTAATTTTCTTATCATAAGTGCATACGCGAATGTCTCCACTGTAACTCGCGTGTATACGCGTCTTTAGTTCACAGAACCCGCATATGGAAAGTGAAATATAGAAAATTTCACATTCCTTCATCTCCCCCTGAATTTGTATCACTTGTACCTGTCTTCTTCACATCAGATGCACTGTCAGAAATAAACATAACCAAAATTACCAAACCAACCACGGGAATCATCATACATTGCTCCCCCTGTGATGATACATTACTAAACCCTATAATGTATCTCACACCATCCCTGCAGTCATTATGAGAAGTAAGCTTTAGAAGTAGATGACTACAGTAGGGTCCATATTCCCTACGTTTCTTACCAGTCCTCCTTATTTTTCCAACTTTGCTTGAAACTTCTTATTGTGTGCTGGAAATTATCCAATTTCTCAAATCTGTTCATCCTGCACTCCTTTTCCACATGTCCATACTTGTTACAAGCATAACACCTTACATGACCAGAAAAATAAGTATAGGGATCATAATGTGTTTTTCTATTCTTTCTTCTATTGCAATCAGTTGCTTTATGACCATACTTGTTGCATGAAAAACAATTCCCCTTGAAGATACCTGAGTACCTTTCTGTGTAGAATCTGCTTGTTTGTGACTGAAACAATCTGCTCCTGCAATTGGCTACAACATGCCCATAATTATGACATTTAAAGCATTCAACATTATTGATCAAAGGAGGGAATGATTTCTTTTGACAGTTCATAATTGTTGGTTGACCTTTTGCTTCTTTCAACACTTCAGACTTTGCATTGATATCCTTTGAATCTTTAGCACTTCCTTGTGAACTAGATTCTCCTTTAACAGTTTCATGAAAACCAAGACCACGTTTAATAGCAGGAGATCTTTGATTACTAAGAATATTGTCCAGAATCTTAGTAGTATCTTGAAACCTCAAGAGTTTATCCTTTTCTTCTAATTTACCTTTGAGAATGTTTACCTCAACCTCCAATTTTTGGCATTGCTTCTTCATGCTTTCTTCGACCCTTTTTCCTTCTTCTACTTGATCATTTAATTTTAAAATTTCTTCCTTCAACCAATTTTCTTGTTCTTCACATGTTTGTAGCAGTTCTTCATTATTCTTATTTGATTTTTCCAGATCTTCTTTGAGAGAGATGATTTCTGCTTCAAGTCCTTCCTTTTCAAATGGTAGGGGTTCTTCATTCTTCTTATTTGATTTTTCCAAATCTTCTTTGAGAGAGATGATTTCTGCTTCAAGTCTTTCACTTTGATTGGTTGCATAAACATGCAACTTTTGATACGTGTCTATCTGTCCATTCAGTATTTCTTTCTGTTCATTCATTCTAGAGATCATATCTTTGTAGATAGATTCTCTCTTATGAAATTGATTCCAATCATTACTTTCGTCATTGATCTTGAGATTTGCTTCTAGACTTATACTGTTACTTTCACTATATTCATCATTGCATGCACAAGAAAGTGGATCACAAGAACAACAATCAATACCCGTTTCCTCTTCTTCATTTTCTGCTGCACATGTTTTCTGAGGTATCTTCTTTTTTTGAGTAGCCTTCTTCTTTTGCTTCTTTTCCATGAGAACTTTCAGATCTTGGTCATAATCTTCTTCATCTTCACTTGACATTTCATTATTATCTTCATTTGCATAATAACTCTTTCCCTTTACAAATTGTTTCCCTTTATCATGATTTTCTCTATAAGGACATTTCGCAGCATAATGACCAACTCTTCCACAATCAAAACATTTGAAGGGAAGCTTACCTTTGAATCTTCTAGTACCTGGTTGGAGTCTTCTCACAAAATTTGCTTCTTCTTCTTCTGATATATAATTTGATTCCTTGACAACTTCCTTTTCTTTTTCTTTTGCACATGCCTTAAAAGCATCTTCTTTGATTTGAGAGGGACCTCCTTGTCTCATTTCATAAGCAGTTAGAATACCATGTAGTTGAACAATAGTAAGAGTTTGCAGATCTTGCCTTTCTTCAATAGCTGATACTTTTGACTCAAATTTTGAAGTTAAATATCTTAAGACTTTTTACACCAGAGTAGTATCGGTTATGGTTTCACCCAAACTTCTCATACGATTTACAATATCATCTAGACGGAAAAAGAAACTGGCAATACTCTCATCACTATGCATCCTTAAATTTTCATATTCAATTATGAGAGTTTGGATTTTTGCACTTTTTACCTTTGTATCTTCTTCATAGCTCAGAATGATTTTGTCCCATATTTCTTTTGTTGAATTTAGCTGCATCACTTTAGAAAATTCTGGTTCAGAGATGCTTCCTAATAAGACATTGACGGCTTTGGAATTGATTTCATATTTCTTCCTTTCTGCTGCATTAGTAGGAATACTTGCCGGATACTGATAACCTCCTTCCACGATTGCCCATACTTCTGCACCAAGACTTTGTAGATATGCTTTTGTTCGTATCTTCCAGAATAACAGATTATTTCCATTGAATAGAGGTGGCCTTATAGACATTACCCCTTCATGACTTCCCATTGTGATGGATCTCCTTCAAGCGAACAAGCTTTTGCAGAAGGACCCGCTCCGATACCAATTGCTGGGAAAAATACTGAGAGGGGGGGGTGAATCAGTATTTAGGACTTACTCAGAACTTTTTTCTTTCTCTAAAACACATACGCGACTTTCCTGAAGCCAACTCGTGTATACACGCGGATGTACTTAATAAAAGATGCATATGTCCAGCAATCTTATTATGCAGATAATTCTTCACTTATATCATTCCATCATTCATTCATTAGATGTTCAATAAACAGTAAGCATGTGCAGTAATAACAGAATAAATAATCACAAATAAGAAACACACATGAACACCAGGATTTTAGGTGGAAACCCAAGTCGGGAGAAAACCACCGTTGCCGTTGTCTCAGCCTTCAATATTTTATTATAGAGAAAACATCTTACAACCATGTACTGGTGCAGACTCATACCAGCACGCAGGCACCCACCTGCAGAAGGTTACAACCTTCTCTCATTTACCAGCCTCTCCTGGAAGGGAGCTACAACCCCTTGCTCTCATTTACCAGCCTCTCCTGGAAGGGAACTACGACCCCCTGCTCTCATTTACCAGCCTCATCTGGAAGGGAGCTACAACCCCCTGACTGAAGGCTACAACCCTTAGCACCACCATGGACCACGTTTCATCAATTTTCAAATAGGACCCACTCCATACATTTAAGCTCAGTCATACATCAAACTAAAACTTATACCCTTATCAATTCATTCAATGAATCATCAACCAATCAATCAACAACTTGATCTTTTCTCAACATAGTCAGCAACATAATCAATAATTAGAAAACCCAGATCTGTATGAATACATCATAGACAAATAGCAGTAATACAGCAGAACAGATCAGACATTTCATACCACATACTTCAGCAAACCCTAGTTTTCATACGCGCTTTCACTTCACAGAACCTGTGTATATACGCGCTTTAACATAAACAAACCTGCGTATACATCTACACACATTTCAGAGTTGTCTCACATTCCATACGCGCTTTCGATGAATCCAACCCGCGTATATATGTGCTTTATCTGTTACAAACATGCGTATATATCTTCAGAAATTCTAGGGCAGTGCAGCTCTCTAGAACAGATAAACAGCTCAGATCTTCATTCTTTACTTCAACACAGACTCGCCAGATCACAGATCTAATCATTCCATAAAAAGATCTAGAAAATACAAATACATTTCAGATCTAGAGATCCCTCTTCATCATTTTCTTCATAGGTGCATCATAGATTCAGATTTATCATCAAAATGTTACCCTTTCCATTCAGACATACTTCAGAGTGAAGTATACATTCAAACCCAGACTCATGCACACCCCCTTTCCACAATGATTTTCTTCTCCTTATATAGATTTAGCCTTTGTCAATACCATGAGCCAAAACCACATCACTTCCGATGGTATTCCTGGACGGGATCTCATAGACACTCCAACGCTTAATACAATGGGTACAATACCATGGTAGTAACCCCTGGTTTTACACATTTAGAGCGCAATTGATCATATTCAACTTGGCATGTACTTTTCTGCGTGCATACACGCCTTCTCCTTGACAAGCCCGCGTATGCCTTGTAACACACCTTTTTCATCATTATTCTTGGACATACTGATATTTCTTTCTTCTGCAACTTCTGTACTACTTGTAGAACATCAGATTTACATCCTTAATAAACTTATCAAGCATCAAGAACAAATTCATTAAGTAGGTTTCCATCATCTTCATCAAGTGGGTTGCCATCAAGGACAACACTCTGCATCATATTTCCAACAGCATGATATGATATGTACTCAACACCCAACATTTTCAACAATTTATTTGCCATTTCGCAGCTACCGGGCAATACATTATCACTCGGAAGAACCTTATCTTTGAATAACTTGTAGTTGGTGATCATGGAAAATATTATATGTACATTAATGCCGATATAATTATTAAATTTCATAAAATTGACCATTTTCAATGTTCATTGTGTGATTATATTTCACAAAATTATATATTTTGAGGACTTTATGGTAACTTACCTCAAAATTTCTGAGAAACATGCATTTGACAAGCCAAAGTTTTCTTTCAAGTTGTACAGTAAAATCATTGTCCCCAACTGAATAGACTTTGATTGACCGCCAGGTCCAAATTGAGGGGTGGTGGAATCAAATTTAAGGCTTTCGAAAAAGGTTTCAATGATATGAGCTTCATCCCTTAGCTGATCATCGTTTTGGAATCTGTCTAACAACATTGTCTCCATAGTAGTTGAATCCCTTAAGTAATCATCCATACCAACCTTTATTTGATTGCCTCCATTTCCAGCTTGTGAAGAACTACTATGGTTGTAGTCATTCCTAATTGGTGAATCTGGACGTAGTGGGAATTGAATTGGTGGTTGATTCAACCATTCTTGGTATCGTTCCTCTCCAATTTTTTCTCTTATTTCAACCTTCTCTCTATTTGACATTGTCATGCGGTGCAATGAAAGATGGTAGGTAGGTCGCTTATCATCACTAGAATCCTAATAATTTCAAAAAATATATTTGAACATGATTAGTACAAAATATATGATATCAATTAGTAAGAACATTGGCAACGCATGATTAATTGTTTTGACGTTGAAATAATTACATTAATATACCAAAAAATTATTATTACCATCATTGTCCCAGGATTGTGGCTAGAAGATGAAATATTGTTGCATTTAGCAGGGTGAAGCGGCTGTCGATTTTCATCTATCAAACGCGCCTTGTGGTATGATTCTCCTGATAAGAGCTTTTGAGGTTTTGGAGCTGTTTGAATATTTTGTGCATCTAAAATCGATTCTGAATCTGCATGAACCTGCAAATTTGTATACCTCATAAACTTTATTCAGTTGATTGACATGGATAAAAAACATAAATTCAATTAGATAATGAAAATATAAATAAAATCTTAAGTAAGTATTACATCTCGAGATGGATAGGGAGAATTCCATGATGTACTTTGAGAAATATTATGGAACAAGATGGATTTTGAAGAATTTTCCATTTGATATAATTATGATATTTTCTCCTTGCATTTGAGAAAAATAAACAATAAATTTTGGTGTACACAACTAAAAGTAATTTCAGTGCCTTAAAAATGGACTTATTGTTATCAGTGCTAATGTATAGATAACTACACCGGTGTGTTTTAGTTACTACGCACCAGTGCCATGTTATTAGCTAACACATCGGTGCGGTGTTATTAATTGATGCACCGATGACGAATAGCCGCAAATAAAATAAGCACAATTTTTTTTTTAAAGTGAAGAAAAAGCGGTGAATTGAAAAATGGGTGGAAAAATATTTTCGAAAATCTAATTTCATAAAACAATTCTTTAAATACTAAACATTTTTCATTATTTCACTATTTTTGCAAACATTTTCAGCCAGATATTTGCAGGAGACATACCTGGAGCAAGAGAGTACAAGAGCACTGTGGAGCTGCGAAATAATTTCGAACAGAACTGTTCAGACAATCAGAATTCCAAATCTCTAGTGATTCAAACCCTGTAGCATAGAATTTCAAATGATCTCGTGATTACATTTTATTGTTTTTTATTTACATTTTTTGCAGTATTTTTTACACAGTAAGTAAAAAATTTAAATTTACTGTTCATTTTCAGAAAAAATTAAATAATTAATTAATTAAATTAAATTAAAAAAATCCATTTAACCCTAAACCCTTCATTCTTTTTGTTTCTGCCCTTGCTTCTTCTTGCTTTCGTGATTTCAGAATTAGGGCTTTTCATTTTAGATTTATAGGGTTTTTATTGCTATATATATAGGCCTATGGCATCTAACCCAAGAGACGACTTGCATATTCGGATCCCAATCCATGTTGGCCCTTGCATGATTTTTTTTAATCGACGCGCCCTGCTTAAACTAGCACACTGGTGCGCTGTCTTACCACAGCGCACTGCTCACGTACTGTTTGATAAAAAAATTTAGAAACAATTATTTTTTTATCTTTGTGCCATATGTGAAATAGGGCATCAGTGCACTATTTCATTATAGCACACCACAAATATATTTTTTGGCAAAAACAATTTTTTATTTTATGTGTTAATCAGTGCACCGTTTAACATATAACGCACCAAGTCTCCTTTTTGACAGAGAGCACCGTACAATGGTCCCCTGATCCAGATTTATGCAAGAATGAAACAGAATACACATATAACTATAAATAAAAATATGCATTGGAAATACCACTTCATTTCATTAATATGAAAAAACTGAAATTTGCTTATAGACAGAATGGAAATAAACTAGCTAGGGTGCTGGTATCTTATCTCTAAGAAGATATGTGGCAGCTACAAGCCTCTGAATTATGACAAAATGAGGCTCGAAGGCCTATTTATTTTTGAGAAATAATACAAAACCCTAAAAATCCAAAAACCTAACCGTAGGAGATAAAGTGCCAAAACTATGGACACCGTTTGGGTAAATTGGCGTTTCAACTTCCCGGGGTCGTTACTTTGGCATCCTATCTCTGTTTGACACACATGATACATCGTTAGAAATATCTATTTAAGGACTACAACTAATAACCACGAATGTAGATACCAGAATGAAATCAATTCACTGGAAAAACGATGCCCAAAAAACGTCGTTTAGGGCCTCATAATGGCTCTAGGAGTTTAGGAGTCGAAAAACTATTAAAAATAGTAAGTTGTGCTGAAAATGAAAAACTGAAATAACTGATGGTGTGGGTCCAAATGGAATAGGTGGGTGGTCACCAATATCCACGTGGCTCATTAGGGCCTCCAAACGGCTCCGAAATTTCAGGAATCGACAACATGCTAAAAAATATAGTAAGTTGTGCTGAAAGTGAAAAGCTGCATGAATTGATGGTGCGGATCCAAATGGAATAGGTGGGTTGCCACCGATATCCACCTAGATCATTCTGCATTTGTTAGGAAGAAATGGTCCCCATTGCATTGAGATCCTCCATGAGATGAGGCAAATTCTATTGAATTGGGTATTAGATTTGTCAAAGATGTCAGGACCTGCGGGCAGACATGCTAGATGCATTTAGTAAATTTGGTTTCTTTATCAGCCTCAAACAATACATGTTTGGATTTTGTCTATGTAGTTGTATGAGGTATGGAAACATCAGGCGATGGTGCGTCGGGGGTCATATCAATGGAGTGTTTGTCCTGACAGTGTAGAGGAACCTCTGAGACTTAGGAGAAAATTTTCTCGTATTCCTCCATGGCTTTGTCCATCTGTTACAGCCGTGTAGGGGAGCCCTATTTTGAGGTTTTGGCCACAATATTCTTATTTCCATGTGAGCGATTTGTAAGGAAAATAAATTTCCTGGTTTGGGAAAAAATCTTACTGCGTTTTTTTGCAGTATTCAAAGAGATGACAGGAGGTGGTATTACCTCTCGTATCTTGTACAAGTTATTTTCCAAAGTAATAATAATATAATGAGGCCTAGAATCATACATAGCATGTCGCTTCAATAAGTATGTTTGGCCCAATAATACATCAGCTACATCAAGAGGAGAAACATCACATAATACCTCATCCGTGAGTGGCTTGATATTGTATGAAAGGCGGCACTGTTGGTGGACGCGAAGATCTCTTCTTGGCTGAAGCCACTCGGTTGCATATGGATGTAGGTGTGCTATGGTCAGTAGACTGAGCTACTTCACGACCTCTACTAAAATGAGGTTCTTTTGGCTTTCGCTATCAACAAGGAATTGTAGTGGGGAACCCTTCACCCACATCTACGAATGGAAGAGGCGCTCCCCCTCCTCTGGATCCTCAGGATCCTCCCTCTGGATCTTGGTGGTGGCAATAATGGCACTGGAATCCACATCAATGATCTTCTTCCCGTTTTCATTGCCTCTTTCTAGTTCTGACTCAGTATCAAAACATGCATCTGATTTGGGTGCCTTTATTTTGGCCGCCAACAACTATTTCGCTTGGCACTCGTTTGTGCTGTGAGTGGGGTTGTTATGAAATTCACACCACTTCCCCATGCCTTGTTTCAATTTTTGGTGTTGTTTTGAGTCACCCCGCTTTGGCCTCGCCCCTTTTTCTGCGGTTCGAGGGCGCCTTTCCCTGGCTTTGGATTTGCGGATCCAAAGTCTCACTTCTTCTGCTTAAATTTATGCTTGATCTTAGCATCATAGTGACATTTCATGCGAAGCGATGTAATGTCGAGGAACTCCATTTACTCGTGAATTTTTCTGTGCAGATAGCTACGATATTTGACGACCAAATGTCTCTCTGAATCTTTAATACCCAACTTTGTGTGCAGGGTATGGAAAAAATTAGTTAGTTCGTGCACATCTTGATCCCTTTTCTACCACAATGTGGTCCATTGGATGTACTTGTCCTCATAGCTCCCCATGGGGTAATATTTTTCCTTGATGCCATCTCGAAATGAATTCCAAGTGGGTGTGGCCGAGAATAGGGAGGGTTCCCCCTCATCCTTTTTCTCATAGTACTTTTCCCATGAGTCCTTGACATGGGGGGTGGCTTTGAGTGCAAAAATAATCTTTTCTCGGTCGGAGAAATCATGGATTAAAAATACCCTTCTAGAAAATTCAACCATCTATCAACGACGTCTGCATCTATATTGCCTTCAAATACAGGAATGTCAAATTTTACCTGTACCTTGAAGGGAGTGGCACCTCCAGAGTGGCTGTTGGATGCATATGTTCCGTAGGTGGGCAGCCATTGAAGGATCTGAGAAAAGTTATCCATCATCGCGTTCCATTGTTTCTCGAGGACCTCCTCGAGAAATATTTTGATAGGATCTCCTACTCCCTCATCTTTATTTTCTTCCGCCATGGGAGGTCGTCGGGGTTTGTGAGGTTGATCTTGCAAGGGTTCAACCAGAGACCTTACTCCTTATACCCCGACCGCGTTGGGGACATGCAAAGAAAAATAGAGAGAGAGCAGACCACTCTGATACCACTGATCCAGATTTATGAAGGAACACAATAAGATACAGAAATATACATAAAAATAGAGATGCAGTGGAAATAATGCTTCATTTCATTAATATCAAAGAACTGAAATTTTCTTACAGACAAAATGGAAATAAAATAGCTAGGGCATTGGTAGCTTATCTTTGAGAAGATATGTGGTGGCTACAGGCCTCTGAACTATGTTACAATGAGGCTCAAAGGCATATTTATTGTTAAGAAACAATGCAAAACCCTAAACATCCAAAATCCTAACCGTAGGAGATGAATCAGAAAAACTATGGGCCCCGTTTGGGTAAATTGGTGTTTCAACTTCCTGGGGTCATAACTTTGGAATCCTATCTCCATTTGATGCACATGATACATCATTAGAAATATCTATCTGAGGAATACAATTTCTAACTATGAATATAAATTCCATAATAGAATCATATTTTCCAAAAAAATGATGCCCAAAAAACGTCATTTAGGGCCTCAAAATGGCTACAGAAGTTCAGGACCTGAAAAACTGCTAAAAATAGTAAGTTGTGTCGAAACTGAAAAACTGAAAGAATTGATGGTGTGGGTCCAAATGGAATAGGTGGGTGGCCACCAATATCCACGTGGCTCATTAGGGCCTCCAAACAGCTCTGAAAGTTTGGGAACCGACAACCTGCTAAAAATAGTAAGTTGTGTTGAAAGTGAAAAGCTGTAAGAATTGAAGGTGCGGGTAGAAATGGAATAGGTGGGTGGCCACCGATATCCACCTGGATCATCCCTTGTTTTCGCGGTGCATTTATAAGAATAGGCCGAACCGCCTCCTCCAGGACACCAAATGCTACAAAAACTAACACTAGAGGATTTTTATTAATTTGTCTATCTTAATGAGTGCGTTGGTTAACATATAACGCATTGGTGCTCCTTTTTTACATAGAGCACTGTACAATTTTTTTATACTGTTTTTGCGGTGAGTTTATAATAACACGATGCACCGACGTCGTTGCGTACAACATTAAAGGTGCACCGGTTTCTTGACTTTTTTTTTACCTGAAAAGTTGATGATTTATTTATAAAATATATTAATGAATGATATGGTATAGGTTTCATATTGATAAAGAAATGGATGACAAGAGATCAAGTAACAAAAATACTGATAGCACATTAAGAAAAGAAAAAAAGGCAAGTTCTTTGTAAATTATTTACAAAAAATATTATTTTTGAACCATATGTAAGTTTAACTAATATGTATTGTTTATTGTGTATCATGCAGAGCCATAAAATGACAAAGCTAGATAAGGTTATTTCTGATCTAGGACCAGAAGAGCATAAAAATTTGATGGAAAAATTGAATCAGGTGAATGAAAAAATACTATCGATCCAACATAAGTTTATTTTTTTAATTTTAATTAATAATATACTTAAAATTATTAGATAACATGTTTGAAACAATCTATTAATTCACATATGTTTAATTTTCTGCAGGGACCAACAACTTAGAATAGGAATGTTGTTCTACGAAAAGAAAAAAAATAGAACATGCAAATGAAAATGAATTTCTCCTTAGCTCATCTGGAGTGGTGTTGGAGGTTAACGAAAGGGGGAAAAACATTTAGAAAAGTTTGAGGGATCTGGTGGAACGAATGTATAGACATTCTTTCCACTTACAATACAAAAATCAATCCAATGATTCCAAGAACCTAATTTTATCTGAACTACAGGCAGATTTTCTAGAGAATTGGTCAATGAGACATGTTAGAATTTTAATAGCAAAAATGTAGAAAAAAAAGGAATGAAGAAGTAATATTCCTTTAAATGTTTTTCTAGAATTATTTATAAATATCACTTTTGTTATATTTACTTTTCATATATTAATATAAAAATTAAATAGTTTATTGTCATGTTACATTTTCAGGAAGATTATGAAAACCTCAAAAGATGAATGAGCTAATATAAAAAATATGCCAGTAGGAATGCCCAAAAAGGTGTACAAGGAGATGGTCAAAGAAATGGACAAAATTGCGTTGCAGGAGGATCAATCTCAACAAATACGTGCTTCAAATGTAACATGTAATCGTTGAATATTTCGATTAGGTACAATAAATAAACAATTTAGCATTAAATATTAATTTTCAAGTATTTTCTTGCAAAAAATAAAAGAAAATGGAACCCATAAAACAGGATGACAAGGAAGAAAAGAGTTGATATTTAAGTTTGTGAGTAATTTTTACTTCCTTATAGCAACTTAACTAGATTTAATTTTTGTATTTTTTAAGTTGTGTTACAATAATCATCATTGAATGTCTTCAAACAGGTGCTAACATTCAAAGAAGAACCATCAGATGAATTGATTGACATTGGGTTAAATATGGGTTGTGAGTATATGTTGGCATATCATAAATTAATTGTGGAATTGGTAAGCATCTATCGATCTTGTTTTTCTTAGCTTCGTCTATAATTAATAGAACAAAAAAATCTTTTATATTAAATATATGATTTGTTATGGGGTATAAAACTTGCAAGAAACAAAGTATGGAACTGTGCCAACAGATGAAATCTTGAATGATGGCATGAAATTTGGTTTTGAAAGAATGTGTATAGTTCATGAGTCAATTTTTGCGATGGTACGTCATTTCTTTTCGATTTACCTTGATGTATATTATTTAATATTTCAATTTTCATTATTCTCACCAATGTATATACACTCATTACAGTTTATTTTTATGGTTGTAGATGGAAGTTGAAGAAGAGGAAAACAATCAACACTGTGAACAAAACATTCCTCAAAATAATCCAAATCATGGAAGTAACTCGAGTAGTGACAATAGTTCAAGTGAAGAATGATGATCATTATGGTTGGATATCAAAGCAAGGTGTTGTATTTTTTGAAATATTTGTCTGTGAAATCAGACATTTTGTTTAATGTAATGGACATAGTGTCCCAATTGAAAGATAAAGGGATACCAATAAATCTCCCATTTTGTATGACAAAGAGTGTATTATATATATATATATATATATATATATATATATATATATATATATATATATATGTATGTATGTATGTATGTATGTATGTATGTATGTATGTATGTATGTATGACAAAGAGTGTATTATATACATACATACATACATACATACATACACACACACACACACACACACACACACATATATATATATATATATATATATATATATATATAATAAAATAGATTTTAATTTATTCTATTGTGTTCTCCATTGTCACTGTGAAATGTAACACCACTGATTAAATATATGGATGATTAAATATTATATGAATAGATGTGAAATATGATGATATGATATAACAAATTAATCCAAAGATCACATTCAAATGCACGAATAAAAATTTAATTTATATGAATATTGTTATAAGATATGTGTCGTCTTTTGATGAATAACGAATTTAAAAAAATCATAATAATTATGATATGATATAACAAATTAATCCAAATATCACATTCAAATGTACTAATAAAAATTTAATTGATATGAAAATTTTGATAAGATATGTGTCGAATTTTGATAAATAATGAATTTTTAAAAAATCACAATAATTTCACTATCACAAGTCGATGTTTCTAAAAAATATAAAATGAACACTAGTGTGTGTCAATTACTGTACACCGGTGCATTTGTATGATAAAGTGCACTGGTGCATTTCTATGATCTGTGGGCATCACAAAAATACCAATTCCAATTATAACTCTCAGTGCATTTGTACGATACTACGCACCAGTGCATTTGTCTGAGACTGCTCGCTGGTGCATTTGTACGACCTATGGGCACCGCACAAATACCAATATGAATTAGAACAATCGATGCGTTTGTGTGATACTTTGCACCAGTGCGTTTCTATAATACTACGAACCAATGCATTGATACGACATATGGGCACCACACAAATCCCAAGGCCAATTAGAACGACTCGATGCGTTGTATCACCTACAGTGTGCCCAGTGCGATTTTAGACCTTTACGACCCAGTGCATGCACCTTGGACTGCCCCGGGCCGACCGTATGGATGACACACACCACGAAATTTACTCTAAAACGCATTGGTGCCTTGACACCTAAATATCACACTGATGATAAAAACATCCGTAATAACCTCTCGTCGCCCATTTTTTTTAGTTGTGTTGAAATTCCACTAGAAGCTCCGCCAAAACCTCCGTTACCGAAAAAAGATGTTGTATAACTTTTTTTTTGACAATTTTGGCCAGTTTTATAACACTAAAACCTCCATTATAACTTCCGCTAGAGGGTATTTTCCTTGTAGTGATCATTCTAATTAGAGATGTTGAAATTAACATTTTTTAGCTGATCCATTACTTGCTTAGGATTATCAAATGAGTTGTTGTTGTATGTGATGAACGTGTGATTGAGATTATTGGAATTTACATCATTATTTGTGCTTGGAAGAGATTTATTTTTGGATGTTTCATAGCTTTCTTGATAACCATGTCATATTTTAATAAGGGGATATTTTCATGGTGAGAATATAATTCAAAGATTCAATCTGATTGTGGAGTTTCAGGTTTTGTTTGATTTGTTCCAATTCTTATTTCAAAATAAAAACTTCCACTTCTATCCTTTCACAAAGTTTTTATTTCTCATTTAGTTATTCTGGAAAAAACTCCTTTGTCTTTTTATCTTCTTCTATCTCATCTTTAAGAGAAAGAATGGACTCCTCATTTAAATATTTTTCCTAGAGTTGCTATATTAGTTTACTTTCCCCCTTTCTAAGGGTTTTTATTTCCTTCAATGAACTTCTAAGCTCTCCCTCCTAATCTATTTTTGTTTCATGTTCTTTTGTTTCAAAAAAGAACAATATTTCACCTCTCTCATTGTGAGTCACACCTTCATAGCTTTCATAATCACTTTCTTATCCTTAGAACAAATTCTTCTTCTTATTATCACCTAATTTTTTGGATTCTTAGACTTGAATATTGGTTCTTTATCGCTATCATTAATTTTTTCATAAGGAAATTTGGAAGCATAATGTCCTATTCTTTTAAATTCGAAAGACTTGAACGGAATTTTACCTTAGAAATGTTTGGTTCCTCTTTTGAATTTTATAACAAACTTGGCTTCTTCTTCACTAGAATTGGAGTTTGATTGATTTTCGTGCTCCTTCCCCTCTTTGGTTTCTTGGAATATGCTTCATTAATTCCCAATTTTTCCAAATTTATCCTTATCTCATAAACTGAGAGTGTTCTATGAAGTACATCCATAGTCATTTTATCCATGTATATCAATGCTTAAAGGAATAATACTTTGGGATTGAATATTTATGGAAGAGATATCAATTATTTTTTAAAAATAACACTATCCTTAACTTATTTATTGAGACCCGAAATAGAGTTGAAAATCTTGTCTGCTTGAGGAAAATAATAAGGAATATCCTCATCTTCTTCCATGTTCAAACTTTCAAACTGGGCCCTGAAATATTGCAACTTGGATTCTTTCATCTTCATGTCCCCTTCATAACAAGTTTTAATATTTTTTCCATACATCATGAGGTGACTTCCAGAAAATTACTTTGAAAAATTATGAGTCCATCGAACCACTCAAAATAACATGCTTAGCTTGTGTAGTGGATGTATATAGTTCCTTTCTATTTGTATACATTGGAGGAGTATAACGATCTTTATATTTAGTTTATACAATTGCCTAAACATCAAATATAATTGAAATGGGATAGGTATCCATTCTTATCTTTCAGAATGTGTATTTATATCCATCGAACAATAGAGGGTTGCCTATTACTCTGATCGTGGCCATATTTTCTTTAAATCAACCTTCTAGTAGTTAAATTTTCCTAAAGGCACCTGCTATGATTCTACTTGTTAGACCAAATTTCACACGTAGGGGGGTTGATTAAGTATGGTGGAAAATTTATATTTTAAAAACATTTTATCAATGAAATATCATGTAGCATTGTACCATGACCATTTGTAGCATATCAATCAATAGAAAAAACATTAAGAAGCCATCATCACATCAATAATGCATTAAGATCCATCATCACATCAACAAAATAGGACACAAGTTCTTACATTGAAACCCTTATGACAGAAATTAATAAATTATTCTTATTATTCTTCTTAATCAATTCATTACATAAATTTGCAAGCACCAACCTCATGGAGGAACCAAACCCAACATATACAAGAAACTATTAGTGATAGGATATAACATGATTGAAGAGAAAACCTCGAAAAAGTGCAAGTAGCCACCTGCAATAGGCTACAACTTGACAGAGGCACTAACCTTGCAGATGTGAAAGCTTTAACTTGTTTTATGCTACAACACGATTGAGGCACTAGCCTTAGTGGAAGAATCCACCTTCTTATTCAACTCTGTGTGGACCACTTTTCATAATATTTCAAACTACATACACCTACTCTTCAATCAATATAAATATTCAAATAGATCAAATTATTGTTTTCATCAACCTGTCATGTCTCACCCATACCTTGTTCCATCCTATTCATTAATCCAATCACATAAAACCCTTCTCTAAAACTATTCTAGCCATACAAAATATCAACTACAACCAACTCATAAATCCCGAAACATATAATAGTGATTATGGAAATAAAAAAATACATCATCAAGCATTTTCATGCCTTCAGAATTTTTCACAATTGATCCGTTATCATCATGCCTCTTCCAGAATTTAGTTTGGTTTTGAACTTAGCCCAGAAAACCGCCAAAACCATATAAAATAAAAACAAAATTAAATATTCTATAGAATAGCCCTTTCAAGGCATGTTCTACAAATTTTCCGTTTCCAAACAATGGTTCTACAAAATGTGAATCATCAAATTTTTAACTATTTTACAAAATGGAGAAAATAGGCACATTGATAACCACCCGTATAAAAAATTTACCAAGCTTGAATGGGACTCAAACCTATGACCAACACTGAGCAAACTAAGAAATATAACCAACTAACCAGATCGATGAGTCATTATTCATTAGAGAACAACATATATACATACCAGTTATTCAAGATCTGAAATGAAAAATCACATTTGGCCCAACCCAACTTGTTCAGGATTTTGGCAAAGACTCTGCATTTTGTGGAGCGGAGTGCACAGTGGAGCATATTTTGAGGAAGTAAATATATTGTGTGGTGTCTAAATGGCTTCGGGGTGGGTTGAAGCCCATCCTTGTTGTAAAAGTGCACAATTTTGTAAGGGATCAATGGTTTTGGGACCATAGTTGCTTGTTTTAAGGAGTCCATGGTATTTGGACCGTGGTACTTTGATGATGTAACTTGAAAATGTAATAGTATATATAGGGTAAAATAATAATAAGATAATCATAAGAATGATAATTTTTTATCTAGATCAGTGTTATGGGTGAATTATTGTGATCTCTAATTTTTTAGTGAAGGAGAGGCTCTGCAGCTGAGTACCCAGAGGCCTAGAGAAGAGACTTCATCTTTGTGTGCATACGGCCTACAACTTAGTGCACAAACCAAGAATTGTTTATTTTTCAAAGATTATTTATATTAAGCAAAAAAAAATTTGGACATAGCCCTACACTGGGGTGAACCACGATAATATGGCATGCTTATGTCATTGATGTGTATATTTCATTATTATTTGTTGTAGAGTCACAATTATTACAGTTGCATTTTACTTTAGCATAGTGATGATTTGTGGTTTTATATGGCATATTTAAGTGATTAATCTAATTCGGTGAAGTGATTTATAAGTGTTAATAATACTATAAAATAATAACACCACATCTACTAGTCCTTCATTGTTGCAAAAACCTAGTTTTGTATCCTCCCATAGTCACTTCGGGTGAGACTCTAATATGCTTGTAGGTTGTTGCTGAAAGTGCCAGTGATCAAGGTTTTTTTTTTTGGTGCGCATTATATATCGAACCTGGGCCATCCAAAACCAAGCCAAAAATGGTTCTATTGTCGGGACTTGGATCTGTTTGAGGGATATGTGGTTGTGGTACCCATTGAAGAAGTTGATTCAAGACTGGATAGACCTGAAATTGCTAGAATTTGTGGATCAAGAAAACAAAAACCCTCATATGACATCTGAAGGTTGGTTACAGAAATATATTTTTACAGATCAATATGAGATTTTCTTTAGTTCTTTTATTGTTTGGTTTTACAAGTGGATATTGAGGTTAACTAAGAAGAATAACTGTTTTAAGGCTGGAGAACTTACGGTGTCGAATCCTGAACTAATACAATAATTCAAGAGCACTGACAATATGATTTCAAGGGTTTTCGACTTCTGGATTGATAGTATATTGGGAGGATTCATTATTGAGTTTGAAATAGACTCAACTGTGTCCTACAACGAAGTGGAATGACAATTATTCAAAGGACCGCGAGGTAAGTATTTAAAATCTATGAAAATTTGGATTAAGATGCTTCTATGTGAAAAGGGAGTTTTACGAATGTAATATATTGCTAGTTTACTTACTTTTGGAAGAAGAGAGAATAAATCTAAGCAAGAGTCGCTGAAATACGAAGTGGAAAAATATATAGACTAGATAGAAAAAATATATCTCATGGAAATGACCTGAAGGCCTTTGTAGATACTGACTATAGTCCTCTTCTGAGTGGATCTGAAAGTGAAATGGATGAAAGCCACCCTGATAACCCCTAGGTAACTTCATAGTATTCTCCCTCCTAGCCTCAGAGTTCGTAGAATAAAGAATCTAGTAATATCTAAGGTGTTTTTGGCTTTCCCACTCCCCCCAGCCCTCCTACCCCCCATCCCCCTCCCCCTCCCCCCCAAAGAGGTATGGCTGCTGATATTAAGCTACTAGTTTTCAAAGGAACTAGATTGGAGTATCCATAGCAGTTTTGGTTTCTATGTGAAGTTTTATGGACAACGAAGTAGATCAAATATGAGAATATAAAGAAAGCACAACTTGTTACAATGTTGCGAGATAAATCATTGACATCGTATGTGAAGTATTTCAATAATCAAAACAAAATGTTTGCAGATATTAGAAAAAAACTGGTAAGATAGTTTAAGAAGTCGAAGTCTGAGTTGCAGTGCATCACTGAGTCTGTTTAGGACTATGATCAAAGATTTAAGTTATTATTGGATAAAGTAAGCTTCAACATAGCTCCACAGCAACATCAAGGATGGTTTATAACTGCGTTGCTACCACAGACCATATTTCCATTAATGCAACAAAAGATAGGAACTCAACCCGAAGCTCTAGACATTGCTATGAAATTGGAAGCTTTTCTTGTAGGAGATACTAATGCAGGAATGCAACGGATTCATAATCATCTCATGAACCTAATCCTACAGATACAAGACATCAAGAAAAGAAAAGAAGTTAGAGAAGAAGTATAGTCTGAGAAGTGTGTATTGGAGGGCCATTCTAAAGAACAATTCCCTATCTTCAAGGATTACATGGCTGGTGTGGCATTGAATCCCTTGAATGCGGGATCCAACCTGTAGTGAAAAATATGTATGACTATTGTCCAACATATTTCAGAATATTGTTAGTTGTTACATAAATATTTAAAAACTCTGAGGAATCTATATTGCAAATTCTGTAAATGAGTGGGACGTGATGAGAATAATTGTCGAGCTTACGATATAATGATGGAGCGCAGTGCTGGCACTTATAGAATGCAAGAAGAGGAGCACATAAATGATTACAATGGAAAGAAAAGTGGTCGAGGAGGTTACCAAGGGAGAGGTTAAGGTGGTGGAGCTGGTCAATGACGTGGACAGATCATTTGCTATAATTGTGGATAACCAGTTCATTTGGTGAGAGAATGCCAGAACCCCACAATGACATGTAATTATTGCCAATCCTTTGACTGTGTAATTGAAAATTTTATTGTACTTATGATGAAGATGCAATAACAAGGAATCAGCAGCTGACGTAGAATATTCAAATGATTACTGCTAAAAGGAGGACCAATGAACTCGATTTAATATTGTCACTAGAAATGAAGTTGCGACCGATAGTGATAAAGTGGATGAAAAGAAAGAATGTGAAGGTGCATGGGTTAGAAAGACTTCTATGAAAGTTCATGTTCTTGATATTCAAAAATAAAAATAAGTATTTATGGAATCAAATCGAAGCTTTATGAATGTTGGAGATTTGACCTCTAGTGCGCATCTAGAGCCCAATCAGAAAAGTAACTGCGACGTGTCATCAGCTTCGATATAGAACCAATCTCCGACATAAGACCAGGATTCAACAAATCATGTAGGTATTTTAAATTATTTTCTATAGACTTGTATGAAATTTTTAAGAGATCAAAAGCCAGTACAAGGGCTTCAGGAGTTGATAGAATCATGTGCATCAAAATAAACACCGCAAAGTGAGATGCACACAATCAATAATTTTCATCGACAGAAGAGAGCCGAAAGACAAATGAGGATTACTGCGCAGATATGAGAGTATGCGATGGATTAAATTATTCTGGATCTCAGATCTAATGTTAATTTCTTAACAAGTCATACATGGGAATTGATGGGTAAGTCGAAGCTACAATGGTCACCTATTCAATTAAGGATGGAAAATCAACAAAAGATCTTCCCTATGGGAATACTATGAGGTGTGACAGAAGATATTGGAGTTTGCACTAATGCTTATTTTAAAGTAATAGAGAGTGTTTATGACAATAACCCTGATCTTGCATTGCTTGGAATTGATTGGCTATTTGAAAATATGGACATAATTAATCTGAAGAAGAGAAAAGTGATATTTAAATGAAATAATATAAGAGTAATTGTTCTCTTGGATCCATCAAAAGGAGTAACATAAATAGAACTAATCAAAGAAGAATATTGCGCAGATGACATAGAAAATATCTATCAAATGACATCGAAGGAACAAGATTGTGTTAACCCTACTAGAGAGGGAAAGTTGAGTTGGGAGCATCATAGTTCTTGTACCTCGACTCAGAAGAAGAGTTAGATAACTAGTAGAATAAGCTTCATGAAGTATCCGCAAGGAATTATTTAAGAATTACCAAATCAGGTCGTTGTATGATATCTAAGGTATGTAACGTGCCTTCTTATGATGGCTTAGGTAATGAAAATAATTTTCTTAATGATTATAAAGAACAAGTTCTAGAAAATCAAAGGTTGTAAGTGTTACACCAATTTTCGGTCATATAACCATTTATAATTATATGGATCGAAGTACACCACGTAAGACCAATTTTACCATAGTAAAATTTCTTTCAATATAAGAAATAATTTAATAAACCATATTTTATTAAGTTGTTTATAGTTCAAATAGGAGACACCATGTGGAATAATTAAATAAATCCTTATTTATTTGAGTTTCCTCTCTAAATAATAATTAATTAAACCACTATCTAAATAATATTCCTGGTCATATTTAACCCAATTATGAGAAATAATTAGATAAATCATTATTTTTCTCATTTTTCTCTAGGAATAACTAATCAAATCATTATTTAATTATTATTCCTTGTTAAATTTGATTGAATCACCTAGGAATAATTAAACAAATCATTATTTTTTAATTATTCCTTAACCCTATTCTTGAAATGATAAATAAATCATTTATTTGTTTGTTATTTCTAAATAAAGGTATTTAGCCAATTTAAATTCCTTTTCCCTTCAACAAAATATAATAAAATATTCCAAGTAGTTAGATCTAGATCTTGGTTAATAATATCTTATTATTCACCATTATCGCGGATAATTCAATATTTTGTTATAAAAGGGAGGTTTTTCCATTCATTATTCACTTTGATCACTTTCATTGTCGCGCTTTGATCATTATCGTTGCTGCTACTATTTTATTTCTTCTTGAGCTCCCATAGAGTTCAAAACATTTTGGGTTTTCTACACCATTGAGAGAGAGAAAACTCTAGATTTGAAGCGTTGAGGACAACCAAGAACACATCCCATTGAGGGGGACTAGTAACATCATTCTTTGTTCCCTTCCCAAGTGCTATAATACATATAAAATTCTTTATATCTTGTCTTGTTCATTGGATGCATGGAGCAACTCTTATTTCTTTTTACTGTTTAACTGATTTTACTACATAGATATGGGTTTTCGCAGCATTTGTTTCGACTATCTATTACAGATCTAAGGAATTTTTTTTTAGGGTTGTTTCTCACACATAGCTAAAGTGAGCTATTTTTTGACACTTGCGTTAAGAATTTATGCTAACAATTGGCGACTCCATTGTGTTTTATTCAGATCCCTACATGACCAACTGATTCAGTAACTAGGGTTTTTATTCAGCTGCTTTCAGTCTCTTGATGTTGTCTTTTACCTTTTGTGCCCTAAAATAGTAAAAATTCTAGCTTCTGTGTGTTTTTCGGGTGCTTTCTGCAGGTAACAGGTATCATACACGCCAAATATGGAACCTTTTTCTACAACCTCCTGCCCGAACATCTCGGATTTGGAACTCACACTTTTTGGCCCAGAATCTGTGATTTATGCCTGAACTCACAGCTATCAGCCTAGAAACTGTGATTTCCACAGTTTATACGTCAGAACCTTCGAGCTGCAACATTTTTTTGAGTTTTTATGTGATAATCAGGGTTTGCCGCAAGCACTGTTCAAGGTTTTCTAACCTCTTTCCCAATCCTTCTTAGGCCTAGATATGCTCAGTTTGTCTCCTTTAAGTAGAACCAAGCTAGTACACTTCCACCTTTCTAGGAGGGGTTTATCTTAGTAGGTAGTCTGAGATTTTGCAGCGCTTTTAGCCATTTTTTAGGATTTTATCCATCCTTCTTTCAAGTCCCTTTTGATCAGTTATTATTCCATCCAAAACCCCCTCTTTAGTCCTGTTTGGTCTCTCCCTTAGGGTCCCTTCTTTCCTATTAGGTTTTAACCTTTCGCCTCCCATTTTGCAGTTGTTTTCCCCTCCAATTTCTTGTTTTTTTCTGCACCTTTTCTAGTATATCTGAGTCATTAGATCCCTTTCGCTTAGACCTTATATATTTTGTTCATATTGTGTGTTTTGAGTTAATTTTTCTTGCCTTTTAGACTAGTTGTTTTGGAAGACTTCTTTCGGGTTGAATTTATGCATCTCTAGTTGTTTATTTTACTGTCGTTTCAGTTTTATTTACAGTACTTGGGAGTTTTTTCATTTTCTTTATACAACCATCTAGGCTTAGTTAAATTTAACACATGGCTTGCACACAAACACCTAAAGTGAAGAGCGCTTTGTTTACACTGCCAAGCCAAGACGTGCACATCGTAATTAATTTATCTGCCTCACTGAGATTTTGTTTATCACTATTCCATATTTTCGTGTCATTTGTAGCTTTCCATCATTGTGCCCCCAAGGCATTTATCTTGGAGAATCCAAGGCCCTCACCCTAAGTTTTTTTTAGGATGACTTACTCCACCACATAGAATCTTAGTTAGTCCTCCACTGAGTCCCCATACCGACTCTGATTATGGTTCATCGGGTTCTTACTTTGACTCCGAACCTGGTTCCCCTCCACCTCATTTCTTCACCATGTCAGGCTCCAATGTAGGTGTTGGTAATCAAGCTGGTGGTGCCTCGGCCCTAATACTAGAGCCGCTACTAGTGGAGCTGATATTGGAACCATTCCAGCTACTTCTTTGCTACCTTTTATGGAAGGTTTAAGCCTTCCCAATTTCATCTAGTTAATGAATGACCCTATACTCTACAATCCATGTTGGCCTCCGATGTCAACTAAGCTTCCTTCCAACATTCCTAAGTTTGAAGGAAATGAGGGAGAGGACCCTACTAATCACGTCTGGTCATTTCACATGTGGTTTTCATCCAATTATATTATCGATGACTCCATCCACCTTCGGTTATTCCAACATACACTCACTGGAGAAGCTGCAAAGTGGTATGTCTATCAAGCTGCTACATCTCATTACAGTTTTGGGACACTTGCTAAATAATTTTTGTCCTACTTCCAGTTAGCTCTCCTCTATGATATTAGTACCGAGTTTTTTTATCGTATTTCATCTAACTTCTACCACCCTCCTTTTTTACCATGTCCAAGAATGGCATAGAAGGAGGAGCTTGTGTAGAGGTCCTACATTCGACGACCGTGTTTATATGGATTAGTTTCTCAAAACATTTTTTCCTTCTATTGGTAAAGATGTTGCATTTCACTTTCCTCAAACAAAGGAAGAAGCTCTCCAAGTTGATTTGATGGGTTTGATTCCAGCTGCTTGTAGCACCCTTAGCATACGTGTATCACTGAGATTATCCATTCATATTCTCATTGTAATATTCCCATTTTAGCACACAGCTAAAAGGAATATTAAAATTTTGTTTTTATCACCTAGCAGATAAATAAATGGGTAAGGAAGCCCATGCATATTAAAAACATGAATAAAATCCCTCAAATGTGAAAGGGGATAGTCATAAGAGCTGGATTTCACACCTTTATGTGTGAAAGAGGACATTTTCATAGAGACAAGGTCCAGTTTGACCAAGTCAACAATGCTGGGATAGGAGGTGGAGAACACTTTGATAGACAGTGCAGTATGAATGGGAAGAGGGTTATTTGGTCGAGGAAACCCTAATGAGTGGGACCCATGGAGGGAGGGCTTTCACTTGTTTAAAAGGAGGGAAAGGTAGCCATTTTTACTCAAGATTCAGATTATTGGTTTTATTGTCTATTTAGACTTTGTGCATTCTCCTGTTGTTTAGCAGAGTTGCAGTGCTACTTAGCACAGGGATTTCCTGTTTAGGAATCCTTCTCCTTTCTTGAGGGGCCTCTTGAAGGAGTTGTACTGATTTTCCTCACATCCAGGCTTGAGGCCAAGCATCTTCCTCCAGCTATAGCATTATTTCTGTAGCAAAATAATGTTATGTTGTAGGGTGTTGCAGTGATGGTTCACAACACCACTTCCATCACTTGTTTTTCAGAGGAGGAGGCTCTCTTTCCTTTGAGAGATCAGTTTTGAACCCCTTGGAGCATATTGTAGATCTTGGCACTTGGCCAACACTTTTTCTTGCACCTACAACACAGTATCCCTCAGTGACTGCGTTATTTTCAGTTGGTATTTGCAGTGAGAGATTGCAGTGATTGTCGGAGGGTGAGATCTTTTGTGTTAGGATCAGCCATTCACTTGGAAGATCCATTGGAGGAGGTATTTTATCTGATGCAGCATCTTTAGCCTTCTCCATCCATTTCTAGTTCTTGAGTTGTAGCTGCTACCCTACAACTCTGGCATTTTGCAGTTTTGCATATTTTAGCCAATCCTTCCAGGATTGTCTTGAGGTAGTTATTGGGAGCATAGATCTTCTCTCCCAATATTGTGTGAGTCATATATATGCAGATATATGATATTTTACACTTCATGTAGCAGTGCTCCATCCATTAATATGCAGTTCTTGGTCATAAACACTCTGCCATGTAGCAGTATTTCACTTTTAGCATGTGTATTGATGGGAGGCTTGTTTGCCTTGATCCTTTGAGTTGTATTGCTATTATTTGTTGTTGATTCATAATAAGATGGCTCTATGGTTTCCATACATTTTGGTATGATGTTTATTCACTGCTATTTCCAGTTTATGTTTACGTATTGCTGGATCTCCACATTTGGAATATCTTAAGATATTCCCAATAGTGTAGAATTTCCCTATTTTGGGATATTACACTAATATCCCTTTCCTATTTATGAGGGTTTCTTTGGTTGTTATCATGTCTCATGTACTTAGATATTATTGTATTCATTCTTGGTTATTGTCCCAGGCGCAGTATGTATGTGGGATCCATTATATTTTTATCTATCCCATTTTATGCCAGCATGTCATGTACCATTTATCATGTACTTTACTGCTTAGTTTCGTTTTGCTGGGCACACCATTATTCTATGTACTTTGTCATCTCACCGGGCATAAGTATGCCTCTCCCTCCTCACTGAGAATAGGTACCAAAACATTAAAAGGAGACTCATATCATTTATATGTCTCACCCCCTCGGTTATTTCCCTCTCTCGCTTCACTCCATCTATGTATCTCTCTCTCTCTATGACTCCCCTTCGGTGTCTATTGATTGTGTTCTTACAACGTACTTCAATCATACGATTAGCTCCTAATGCTCACACATTGGGGGATAATTTGTTACACAAATTTTTGGTCATCTAACCATTTACAAATAGATGGATTGAAGTACACCATGTAAGACAAATTTTACCATAGTAAAATTTCTTTCACTATAAGAAATAATTTAACAAACCGTATTTTATTAAATTGTTTCTGGTTCAAACGGGAAATCCCATTAGGAATAATGAAATAAATCCTTATTTATTTGATTTTCCTCTAGGAATAACTAATGAAACCACTGTTTAAATAATATCCGTAGTCATATTTAACCCAATTATGAGAAATAATTAGAGAAATCATTATTTTTCTTATTTTTCTCTAGGAATCATTAATTAAATCATTATTTAATTAGTATTCCTTATTAAATTTGACTAAATCACCTAGAAATAATTAAATGAATCATTATTTGTTAATTATTTCTAAATAAAGTTATTTAACCAATTTAAATTCCTTTTCCCTCCAACAAAATATAATAAAATATTCCAAGTAGTTAGATCTAGAACTTTGTTAATAATATTTTATATTCGCCATTATCAAGGATAACTCAATATTTTCTTAAAAATAGGAGGGGTTTCCATTCATTATTCACTTTGATCATTTTCATTGTCGCGCTTTGATCATTGTCATTGCTGCTACTATTTTCTTTCTTCTTGAGCTCCCATAGAGTTCAACACAATTGGGTTTTCTACACCATTGAGAGAGAGAAACTTCTGGATCTGAAGCATTGAGGACAACCAAGAAACCATCCCATTGAGGGGGACTGGTAACATCATTCTTTGTTCCCTTTCCAAGTGTTATAATACATACAAAATTCTCTATATATTGTCTTGTCTGTTGGATGCATGGAGCAACTTTTATTTATTTTTACTGTTTAACTACTTTTACTCAATAGATTTGGGTTTTTGTAGCACTTTTTTAGACTGTCTATTGCAGATCGACGGAAGTTAAGTAGCCATATTTTTTGTTAGGGATTTTTTTCACACACAACTAAAGTGAGATCTTTTCATACACTTGCACTAAGAATTTACACTAACATTCAGCCTTAGATATAGCCCTAAAGGCTACCCCTTCTAGATGGTTGAATGCATACAAGAATAATATAGGATGTTGGAACTAATGTCTAAGACTGATGTGGATAAGGTTTGGATAGATAGATACAGATATGAAGATAAAATATGATGGTAAAAATAATCCTAGGAAGCGGGTCTAGCTATGCACTACAACATGGAAGGAGATTCCACAACAAGAATGGGTACATGGATTCATTCATACATTAGAGACAATCCCTAAGAACTGGTACCTAGAAATGGAGCTTTGACATGGTACTGAGAATTGGGAAGACATGGTTGATGGCTTCATATTAACATTAAGCTTTGAGGATGATTTCTTATACATAGATTTGGCCCTTCAGACAGTCAAGACGAGGATATTTGAGAATGTAACCCCGCTAACATGGAAACAACCTGATTGGGTTGTGTAGATAGAAAATGCACTGGAGTGCTATAACTGTACTGCAGATGAAGAATAATATCCTCACAACATCGACATATTAGAGTCAGAAGGATACCACAAATTAACTGGACCTGAGCTAGAGATACCAAACATAAAAAAGACACTAAAGAAGAAGAAGGTAAACATAGTATCAGAGAAGGAACCCAATTTTGCAACAATATGAGATTACTGGGATGAGGAAACAGTCACTAAAGTTATAGAGTTTCTTCATGAACATAAATAAATATTTCCCACCAAGTTTTCATAAATGAAGTGTATAATAGGAGATCTAGGAGTCATGAAGACTCCCCTTAAGCCTGATGTGAAGCCATTCAAACAAAGACCTTACAAGTTGAACCCAAAGTATAAGGATAAAGTGAAGATAAAGCTTGATAATATGATAGCAGCATGAATTATTGAACTTGTAGAAGAATTACAATGGGTGATTCCTATGGTGGTGCAAGAGAGTAAGACTCCAGTATAAATTAGGATCTATGTTGATATGAGAAATTTGAATGATGCATGTTTACATGATCCCTTCCCTACCCCTTTCACAAATGAAGTGCTAGACAATGTAGGAGGCCAGGAAGCTTACTCATTTACAGATGGATTATAAGGTTATCATTAGATTAGGATTACACATGAAGATCAGCATAAGTCCACATTTGCTATAGAATGGGGCTCATCACAATACACAGTAATGCCTTTTGGATTAAAAAAAATCCCTTACTATATTTTCTATAGTGGTGGTCACAACTTTTAAGGAATACATCCACAAGTTTTTAGAGGTATATGATCATTGGACAATATTTGGATTGTTGAGAAAACATGTTGGTAGTTTAAGACTTATGCTCGACGCATGTAGAAAATATCAAATCTCTTTGAACCTAAAGAAGTGCATATTTTTTGTACCTTTCAACATATTGGCATGACATATTGTTTCTAAGAAAGGACTAATGGTGGACCCTGCTAAGATGTATATCATTGTGAACTTGCTTCCACCTAAGACAGTAAGATAGCTTCGCTTTACATTGGGGTGTACTCGATATTACAAGAAGTTCATCAAGGGGTGTGCTCAGATCATTGCGCCTATGGAGAAATTGTCAAAGAAGGATGCAACTTTTTCAGTGGAACAAAGTATGTCAAAAGATCCTCGACACATTGAAAGAAAAAATGGTAGTTGCACCTATACTAGCGTTCCCCAATTGGAATACGAAATTCTATGTCCATGTGGATGCGTCTTGTATAGCTTTGGGAGTGGTACTGATGCAACCTAGTGTAGGAGAGATTGATCTTCCTATAGATTTTGCAAGTAGAAATTTATCTAAAGCATAAAATAATTACACCACTATAGAAAGGGAAGGGTTATCCATGGTGTATTTTTTGCATAAATTTAGACACTATTTGCTAGGGGCACACTTTCAAATGTTTACAAATCATTTTGCACTAAATTATTTGTTTAATAAACCTGTCTTGGGAGGAAAAATTTGCATATGGTTACTATTATTCCAAGAATATGACTTTGAGATAATTATTAAACCAGGGAGACTGAATGCAGGACCTGACCATCTCTCCAGACTGGAAACAGGGGAAGAACCAACCAACATAAGGGATAATATACATGATGTATAGTTATTAGCAATTAGAGTGGAAAATCACCATTTCATAGATATCATTCAATTCTTTACTACAAAAAGGGCCCCTTCAAAGTATACTACATAACAAAAGAAGGAATTAGTGGTTAAGGAAGCTGAATTTCCATTATTAGCATGAAAATTATATAAGATGGAACAAGATGAGATACTATGTAGATATGTTCCTAAACATGAAATACATATGCTTCTAGCATAAGCTCATGGGGTCACAGCTGGTGGACACTATGTAGGAAAAGCTACTACGTAGAATATTTTGAGAGCAGTATTGTGGTGGCCTACACTACATAAAGACGCCAGGGAGTATTTCCTAGCATTTGATGTGTGCCAAAGAACAAGGAAGCCTTCTAAAAGAGATGAGATTCCATTGGTACCACAAGTTACATTTTAGGCCTTTGAGAAGTGGGCCATTTATTTTGTTGGACCCATCAACCCACCTGGAAAGAGAACTGGTGAAAGGTACATAATTATAGTGATTGATTACTTAACAAGATGGGTTGAAGCTCAACCAGTAAGGGACTACAGCAAATTTCATTTTTGGGTACATTCATCTAGATTTGTATGTTCGAAGATTTTGATGAGTGACCAAGGTTCACACTTCCTAAATAAGACTATTGAAGCATTGACTTAGGAGTTCCAAGTCTATCATCAGAAGAGTACCCCTTATCACCCTCCAGCCAATGGTATAGTAGAAGAATTTAATAATATTTTGTTGTATGCACTTGCTAAGGTATGTAATTTGAATAAATATGATTGGGACCTTAGAATTCCAACAATGTTATGGGCTTATAGGACCACATGTAAGATGTTGACAGGTTAGACATTCTTCAGGTTAGTTTATGGGAAAGAAGTTGTGATGCTCATGGAGTACATCAAGGCTAGCTTGAGGATTGCAACTTTTGTACATATGGAAAACCCTGATATAATGGAGGAAAGAATGTCATAGTTTCTTTCTTTGAAGGAAGATAGATTTATAGTAGCATTCCATCAGCATGTACAGAAAGCAAGAGAAAAGGCTTGGCATGACAAACATATTAAGAAGAAGAAGTTCTAGGTAAGAGACCTTGTTATCCTTTATAACAGTAAGTTTATAAATTTTCCATGAGAATTCAAGATGAAATGGTTGGGCCCATACATTATCAAGCATATTACTAATGGATGCAAAGTTTTATTAGAAAATTTAAATGGAGAATTGGTTCAAGGAAGAGTAAATGACAGCAGATTGAAGTTGTACAGGGACAACCCTACCCCTACAACTTCGCTCTGAAGGAAGAAGAAAATTCTTAGTGCCACTTGCAATTGAAAGTGGGGACTAGACTATAAGCCACGCTGCAGAGTGATATTTGACATAAGAAGTTACTTTCCTATCGTCTGGGTTATGTACAAGTTTTCCAGAAAAACATGGTCGTTAAAAAGGAAACGTTGTCATTGAAATATGCATAAATATGCATTTATGAGGACATATTGATTAGATATAGAGATAGATATGCAATTAATGAACACGATATGAGCTAATGTTGGGGTTAGAAATTCATTTTTGTTACAAAAATCTGTGTCCCGCCCAGATTTGGCACTTTGTTGTCCTGCGAATTCGAGTATTGCTACTACAGATTTGGCACTTCTTGTCTTGAGAATTAGAGCTCAAAAAGTATATATGTCAATAAACCATTTTCTATAAACTCAAACACCAACTGACCATTACAAAGCCAATATACACAACCACTAAGCTTGGCCTTTGGGATGGTAAGATTACACAATATATATTAGTAAACCATCATCCACAGGATCAACCATTCATTATTGAAAAAATACATGTAACCACAGAGCATAGATTTTGGGTTGGTGAGTTCACACAATATGTGCATCAATGAACCATCATCCACATACTCGGACACCAACCATCGTAGAGACAATTTATGTAACCGTCGAGCTCATCCTTCGAGCCAGTGAGAACACATAGTATATGCATCAGTAAATGATCTTCCACATACTTGGATATAAGCCATTTTAGATCCAATACACTTAACCACCAAGCTCAACCTTTGGGATCGTGAGCTCACATAGTATATATATTAATAAACCATCATCAGTAGAATCAACCACTCATAGTATAATGAATAAATGTAACCACTGAGAAAACATATCACACATTTTTCATGAATGTTCTATTTCTTTGGAACTAAAGGCCTGTATTTATATTTTCTCGAAAGTCCCATGGCTCATGGAAACCACCCATGGGTTTGTGTCCACACTCATAATCTTGGTGTTTCAAAAATGGAGTCGACCATGTGACAATAACAATGTTAACCATATGATCTTATGGTATTTGTGCTCAACCCTATTTTCATTACAATATGACCATGCCATGCCACCCTATCCTTAGGGGTCCATGGTTGTCCACATCATGATGTTAGCATGTTGTCATCTTGCCACATGGTAGTCTGTGAGGGTTGCCACACATAACCCATTTTTCGACAGTTTACCAACGAAAAAATTCCATGTGTACTTGCCACATGGCAGACTATAGAGGCACCATGTCACTTGCTGACATCATCTAGATGATGTTATTAAACCTATTCAATGCCACATCATATGTCATCTCCTCGAACCAATAAAAATGTTCCATATTGTCTGTGTGGCCATTTCGTTATTTTGGCTAATTAGAATGTGCCATGTGCCACTGCATGACTAGCTACCATGGGGGGTTTCCCTTTATTAATTAGTGAGCATGTTGGAAAAACACTCATCATTCAATTATTCATCCATTCATCTAATTTTTCTAATATAAACAGAGATACTTGACCTCTAATAGTGTTAAATATCATGCATGTTTGGTTGCTATCAGCCATAGACTTAATCATTGAACCACGGATCTGCCTAGAAGATGTGAATTATTTAATGAATTTTGTGTTTGAGGTTTTTTCTCCATAGTTTGGGTCCTTCACTAATGTTTATTTTCAAATTTTTATAATTACTCATTCCATAGGATTTTTGTAGATTGTGATATATCATTGGAAATATCTCTACCAAACCATACTATCCATAGGCTCATTAGGACCTGATAACTTTGTTAAAAAATTAATAAACTTCAAACCTATTTAACTTTAGTTGATGACATGCATTATTTTTAAATTAAATGTCTGAAAGGTGCTTCAAGAATAGGATGGCAAAGCGTGAAAATCTTATCCTTGCTAGGGTTTCTTCTTACCAGGCCGCCAAAGCCATTCTGGCTTTCGTATCGGCCCTGTTCATCCATGCCGTCGTCGTAGACTACATGGAAAACCCAGAAGGCTCTGCGATATTCATCATCACAGCTCCTTGAGGTCTCCCTCAATCGACTCCATTCTGGCTGCAGGCTTCTCCTCTCCAAGCTGCCACCACCTTTGCCCAGGAGGACAGACTCAGGGTCACTCCTGTCATGAGTTTCCATGCGAAGTAAAATGGGAAAAACGCCAAAGATGGGCTTCTACGCTGCGCCATCACTGAAGTAAAAATGAAGGAGGCTCCGCCTCTCCAACATCCCCTCAACTACCATGCAGATCCAGTTCTTAAAAATTACCCTGCCTCATTTCATTTCCAAATATTTCAACTCTCAGGCAAAAGAATATTGCAATGGGTTTGTTCTTCAGATCTGGTGCAGAATCTCAAGCTAAATCTGGAACGTCGGACTGGGATACCCTCAGGCCTCCAGAGACTTCTTTACCAAGGTAAACAACTTGAGGACCTTCTTCCCCTCTCAGTTTACGGCATTAAAAAAAATGATTCTATTGTGTTCACCCTTCGTTTGAGAGGAGGCATAGTTGTACAGTCATCTTCAGCCCCTACTTTCTCATACAAAGATGTTGTACATTCTCAGAACCCCAAACCCCCTGAAGCCCCCAAGGCCCAGCCTTTTCTGGTTGACAAGTTGGAGGATGTTCCCTCTGTTGAGATCTCCCTTCCAGATCTCGCAGAAGATCTTCAAAAATTTGCAGAAAAAGCCATTATTTGCAGATTTAATGGACTTTGGCCACGCACTAAGGAACTCTATGATTGG